>JAGFBZ010001147.1:0-25000 GCA_018398805.1 Hirundichthys speculiger
CACTGACCAGATGCATTGATCAAATTAGAGACTGGATGTGTCAGAACTTCCTTCAGTTAAATGAAGACAAAACTGAAATAATATTTTTTGGAGCCAAGGAAGAAAGATTAAAAGTCACCACTCAGCTTCAAAGAGCTAAGTTAGAAACCAAAAACAAGCCAGAAATCTGGGTGTTGTTATGGACTCAGACCTAAACTTCAGTAGTCACATCAAGACAGTTGAAGTCAGTGTGACACCTACAAATGTATGGTCACAATTGTTAAGTTGTTTGAATTATTGTGTAATTTGCTGTGAAAAGGGCCCAATTTAAATGTGTTTCTGGATGTGTTTTAGTAAGGTGCGTTTCCTCAACCCCACCACAAGAGGGAGTATCGTCAAAAATGAGCGCTGGTTGTAGCAATATGCGCCAGGCTTCCGTCCCTCAAACAGAGGACAGCCTGTCGAAGCAATACAACTGATGGCTCTTGTCTGTACTTTTCCTGTACAACACAGGTTAGTAATGTGTGTAAAGTTGTCACAATGTATCCCGAAGGACTTATAAAGCCTTTTTGATGTTGTTTGAGTTAAGTTTGAGACAGAAAATGGGGTGTGTTAGAAACTTTAAGGGACGTAGCAATATAGCTTTCTTTTCCACGGTAAATAATGAAGCAAAATGGCGGCCGTACTGTCGATGTTTTCATTTGGTTGTATAGAGCTCCTGGGCATTTCCATTTCATTTCAAATGTGATTTTGATTAAAAACTGTTAACTCATTGTACTGTGTTTATAAGGTAAACATGTTAAACAAGGTATTTTTGTATGGTTAAAAGACTGACATTTGTTAATATAAGGTCGGCATTATGGTTTAAAAATGTGTAAATGTGTTCAGACATGCAGTAGAAGCGAGAAGCTGCTAAGCGGGCTGTAAACACAGTGTAGTATCACTGGTGGGATATTTTAGCTAGGTTGGTTAAAGCAGCATGTGTAAAATGTGTGTTTTAGAGCACATTAGTTATCTACAGTGATTTGTAGTTAAGCTGTTACTGGTAATGACAGATGGATGTTATGTTAACAGTATTAAGTTAATTAAGATGTGATGTTTATTGGAAGATATGATGTTTAACATTGTGAGAAGAAATATAAAAGCCTGTTATTAATAAAAACAGAGGACAGCCTGTCGAAGCAATACAACTGATGGCTCTTGTCTGTACTTTTCCTGTACAACACAGGACATATCTTCTGCTTACAGGTAACTCATGCTGAGGCCTGTAACAGAATTTTGGAGGCACCGCTGGGATCGGCGTCATATGCGAGGCGATGCTGATCCATTAATCCACGAACCCAAGGCAGACATCACAGGATTGGCGTGGTGGAGCGGCAGATGCGTGACTGAGGCAGCTACGGGACCACAGAGTGTGAGAGGGACCCCAGCTGGAGGAGTGCGGCACTGCTTGCTCAAGATTACTGTACTGTGAGACGCTGCTAGCCGAGGAAACCGACATGGAGGACGTTGAAAGGAAAGAACTGGCGTGGGAGATAAAGAAAAGTCTTCACACGCTGACGGCAGAGGAACTCTTTCAAGTCGTCAGGAACATCACACCAGTACCTGATCTGGATCCTTTAACTGTCATCCAGAGTGATGAGGAGAGTTGTGTTGATTACATATGCACATACGTGAGTTGCAAAACATTGCTTGATTTAGAGGACCAGGGATTGTCTCATTTGTTGTGTTTGAAAGATGTGATTACTGGACTTATTGCTATTCGTGCTACTGAAGTCAGCCAACCTGTAGTATCAGGAGGTGAGGTTGTTATACTGACATCAACACCATCTTCACCCACCACAGTAGCACAGCAGAGTAACACAGAAAGTAAGTCAGCAGACACACTTACCATCGATTCTGCAGATCCACAATTGGCAGAGTATCAAATGCTAATGGCTAATTATGAGGCTTTGGGTAAAAAAGTTAACTGAGTTTAAAACAGCTCCTGTTCAAAATGCACCTACCTCCATTGCCACACACAGCGGCCACATTCGAGAGCAGGAAGTCGAGCCAATAGCTACCTGACAACAGATTTAACACACACAACAAACCTGATGACATGGTTTCCTTAAGAGACTTGTCATTTCTGCAGCGCAGAGAATTCAAAGTTCACGGGGGTCAGGTCGGGGACAGTACATCAGACATCAGCTACCATGGACTGTGTAAGCAGATTGATGAGGGACTGATAGCAAAGTATACAGAGAGTGAGATAATCCAAGGTGTACTACGCATCATCAAATCAGGACAATTTAAGGACATGCTGATAAACAAAGATGACCTAACCCTCAGTGAACTCAGAAGCTTCATGCGTTCACACCTGAGTGAAAAGAGTGGAAGTGAGCTATTCCAGGAGCTAATGAGCACAAAGCAACATGAGCATGAGAGTCCCCAACAGTTTTTATACAGAATGATAGGACTAAAGCAGAAAGTCATGTTCGCTTCCAGACAAGACCACATGGACATAGAGTATGAGCCCCGCACAGTTCAGAATGTGTTTCTGCGGACTGTTCATCAGGGTCTCCTTCCCAAATACAGTGACATTCGTAACGAACTCAAGCCTCTTCTCTCTCTCTGACTGCTCAGTAACAGATGAAGCGCTGATACGACAGGTGAACAGAGTATCCAGTGAGGAGAGTGAGCGACAGCGAAGGCTCGGATATTCTTCCCGCCAAAAGGTAACCCATGCTCACACTGTTCAACTTGAAACTGATAAAAACACTGAAAAACCATCCAGACTCCAAAGCAAAAAATAAAAACAAAGAGATAGAAGAACTGAGCTCAAAAGTCGATGCTCTGACCAGAATGGTTGAAGCTCTCACAGCCACTAAGACTGTGGAACAATCCTGTCAGTGTGTCCACACCCAACCAAAACACAGACAGACAGCAAAGAGATATGGTTGTCCTAAGTGTGTTGAAAAGGGCACAGACTCATGTAACCACTGCTTCATTTGTGGAGATGCAGGCCACAGAGCAGCTGGTTGTCTTAAGAGGTGGCAAGCAAAGAACTCAAGCCAACCCTCTGCTGATGTACATGCGCTAAGCAATAGTGAGTGGCAGTACACCACAAAGGCAGAGCCACGACTAGAAAACCAGACTGATGTACAAACCAACTGTGTCACTTGTCCACTCACAAACCAAGAGGCTGAAACTAATGTAAAGGTGGCTCAGTTAGTGGAAGAGGGAAATGTAAGATCAAGTGCTACATTAATAGCTATGCAGTGGACTGTTTAATGGACACCGGTGCCCAAGTGAGCATCCTCGATCACCAATGGGTAAAGACTTATCTCCCTGACCACAAGTTGCGTCCATTGGCTGAACTGATCGGTCGGAAGACTCTCAGTGTGCTGGCTGCCAATGGTACCATCTTGCCATATGATGGTTGGGTGGGAGCGATGGTGAGCCTCCCAAACAACAGCGATCCAAACCTGGTAATACAAGTGCCCTTCCTGGTGAGCAGTGTGTCCTTGGACCGCCCCCTGATTGGTTTCAATGTGGTTGAGCAACTAATACTGGGATCAGAAGACGATGCTGCTCTCATCCCGACCCTTGTGAGCCTCATTCGTGGGGCGATGAACCTGCAGGATGACAAAGCAACTGCCTTGGTCAACTTCATCCAGACCAAACTCACCAATGAGGATGACCTCAGTCAGGTGTGTGTTGAAGGTGGGTCCGCATGATGTGGTTATCCCAGCAGGTCAGGTCAGGCATGTTAAGTGTAAAGTACCATCCACATTTGACACATCAAAACCACTCGTACTCTTTGAACCCAGTGAGATCAGCCCTCAGTTACAACAGCTGGATGTTGGTGATAGCCTCATAGAGATTTGCCAGGCAAAAGTCCCCTATGTGCGAGTTCCCATAGGTAACCACACGAAACATGATGTGACCCTGCCCAGTAGGACTGCACTAGGGAGCATTGAGTCAGTAGTTAAAGTGGTGCAAACTGATGAGCTAGATCAAGCCACACCAAGTGTCATTCAGGTAGCTGATGGTGATGGGCCCCCCAGAGCGCAGCTGGACAAGGGTGACAAGAGAGGCAGTGTGGTGGAACAATGGGACCCGCCAGTCGACATTAGCCACTTAAGTGAGGAACAGCAGAAAATGGCGAAGGAAATGTTGCGAGAGGAGTCAGGAGCATTCGCACAAAGACGACAATGACATGGGGTGTATAAAAGGCTTGGAAATGTCTATCACACTCAATGACAACACTCCCATTCAGAAATCATATACCTCCATCCCAAAACCCCTTTACAAGGAGGTAAAGGAGTATATTGAGGACCTTCTGGCAAGAGGGTGGATTGTGAAGTCTAAATCCCCTTACTCAGCACCTGTCGTCTGCGTGCGTAAGAAAGACGGAACGCTCAGACTCTGTATCGATTACCGTCTCCTGAACCAACGGACAGTCCCAGATCGCCACCCCTTACCAAGAATCCAAGACCTCACAGACACTCTGGGTGGGTACAGTTGGTTTTCCATTCTAGATCAAGGGAAGGCGTACCACCAGGGGTTCATAGCAGAGGGGTCACGCCACCTGACTGCATTTATTACCCCCTGGGGTCTTTATGAGTGGGTGCGTATACCCTTCGGACTTACCAATGCACCTGCTGCATTTCAACGCAGCATGGAAGAAATGCTCTCACCCCTGCGAGATGAGTGTTGCATTCCATATTTGGATGACATTCTGTGCTATGCCCGCACATTCGAGGAGCACGTGGAAGGGCTGAGAAAAGTCCTGAGAGCCCTGCAGGACCACGGGGTCAAACTCAGGCCCACAAAATGTGACCTGTTCAGACGAGAGGTCCGATATGTAGGTCGTTTGGTCTCAGCTGAGGGCGTGCGCATGGATCCGAAGGATCTGGAGGCAGTGTATGCACTGAGGAAGGAAAAACCTACTACTGTCGGAGAGGTAAGGAGGATCGTTGGCTTTTTGAGCTACTATCGCTCATATATTCAAGATTTCTCAAGGCTAGCGAAACCCATCTATGAGCTTTTGCAACAAAAGAAGAGCCCAGAGCAGTCTCAGGGGAGGTGTGGGGGGCCGAAGGGAAAGGGAACCCAATTACCATCCAAGACCCCAGTCCAATGGACTGAGACACACCAAGAGACGCTGTGCAAGCTGATTGACATGCTGGCGAACCCCCCTGTTCTCGCCTATCCGGACTTTGAGCTGCCGTTTGTACTCCACACGGATGCCTCTGATAAAGGACTGGGAGCAGTCCTTTACCAGAACCAGGGTGGCACACTACGAGTGATCGGATATGGCTCGAGGACCCTCACACCCGCTGAAAGAAACTACAAGCTCCACTCAGGCAAACTTGAGTTTCTCGCTCTGAAGTGGGCCGTCTGCGAGAAATTCAGGGATTACTTGTTCTATGCCCCACATTTTACCATCTTCACAGACAATAATCCCTTGACATATATAATGCGGACTGCTAAATTGAATGCTGTTGGCTTCCGGTGGGTGGGTGAACTGTCCGATTTTAGGTTTGACATACGCTACCGGCCCGGCAAAGTGAATGTTGATGCAGGACACTCTGTCAAGATGCCCACTCGACATTAGTGTGTTTGTTTCAGAGTGCACAGAGGAGCTCCCTATGGAGACTGTCACTGCCACGTGGGAAGGCTGTAGAGCAGACAAGGATGGGGACATCGCCTGGGTTGCTGCCCTGGCTCTGTCACAAAGTGAGCAGGCTGAATTAAGCAGTAGGGAACCCATACAACCCATTGACCTTGCTGAACTGCAAAAGGCCCAAAGGACAGACCCAGTGATAGGTGAGATCCTAAAAATGAAAGGCTCTAGCCAAACTCTCACAGAGGACATGAAGCGGAATGTGACAGGCACAGTGAGAAAAATGATGCACGAATGGACCAGACTTCACATTGAGGACGGGATCTTGTATCGTAAGACAGCGGAGAGATGTCAGCTAGTCTTACCTACTAGCTTTAAATCGCTGGTCCTCAAACTTTTACATGATGACATGGGTCATGTCGGGACTGAAAGGGTCCTCAACCTGGCAAGACAACGGTTCTACTGGCCCTACATGAGGCGTGAGATTGAAGCCTATGTGACCAAGCGATGCCCATGTATAAAGCGAAAGAAACCAGTGACTCACATAAGAGCCCCAATGTCCAGCATCAGCACAAGCTCACCAATGGAGCTTGTGTCCATTGATTATCTGCATCTGGAACCTAGCAAAGGAGGCTACCAATACATTCTGGTTGTGGTAGACCACTTTACTAGATACGCACAGGCCTACCCGACCCGCAACAAGTCGGGTAGAACGGCAGCAGAGAAGATTTTCAGTGATTATATCCCTAGGTTCGGCTACCCCTCAAAGCTGCACCACGACCAGGGGCGCGAGTTCGAAAATGAGCTCTTCCGAACTCTGCAACATATGAGTGGAGTGGGACACTCACGCACGACCCCTTATCACCCACAGGGTAACCCAGCTGAACGTTTCAATAGAACTGTATTGCAGATGCTGCGGACCCTGGGTGAGAAAGAAAAGGAAAGGTGGAAAGAGTACCTTCCCCAGATTGTGCATGCGTACAATTGTACGCGCCATGAAGCCACCGGGTACTCACCTTTCTTTTTGCTTTTCGGCCGACACCCACGGTTGCCCATAGACCTGTTGCTCAGGCTGTCAACAAGCAAGGAGCCCCAGACAGCGAGGAGTTATGCTGAGAAGTGGGCGGAGCGGATGACTGAGGCATACCGCATAGCTTCAGAAAACAGCAAAAACTCGAGTACACGGGGAAAAAGGTATTATGACATGCACACAAGAGGAGTCGTGTTGCAACCTGGAGACCGGGTGCTGGTACGAAATCTAAGTGAAAGAGGTGGTCCGGGCAAACTGAGGGCATATTGGGAAAATGCTGTGTATGTCGTGGAAGAGCAAATCAGAGACAGCCCAGTCTATAAGGTCATCTCAGAGAGGGACAGGAAGAAGTCACGTGTCCTGCATCGTAACCTGTTACACCTCGTCAACGACTTACCAGTCGACCTGCCTGAAACAGGGGAGAAAGCAAAGACAACCCCAGAGGAGACAAAAGGGAAAAGAACTGTAAGAGGGACACAACTGCAACAAAACAGTGAAACAAGCTCTGGTGAGGATGACGATTCCACCTATTACCAACTAAGATATAACCTGAGAACTGGAAACAGAAAGAACGTCATACCTACCGATGAACCCACCTGTGTTCCACAGAGGAATTCAGCTCCTGCTGAATCGAGTCACATGGCCAGTTCTGGAAAACCTGCAGAGGAAAGAGAATTAAGACAGACCAAGGAGACACCTGTAAGACTGACACGAGGGCAAAGAGAAACCGAACAAGAGTGGTGTGACAAACAAAGCATGGAACCTGACGTGTTTGTTGAAGAGGGAAAAAATGTGAGTGATATGGAGTCAGGGGTCATTCACGCGCCAGTCACAGAGAGTGAAAGTGAAACTGGACAGCCTGTGTCAGAAGAGACTCATGCTGGACCCGGCCTGGCCCCTCAGTCAGATGAACAAACACTCAGAAGGTCCAGTAGAGATAGGCGACCAGCAGCACTGTTCACCTACAACGCTTTAGGCCAGCCTTCACTTCAGATTCAACCATCGGTTGATAGTGTAGAGGTTTTTGAGGCGCCACACATGACATTTTGGAACATGCAATCATACACTCCGACACCTTACTCTGTTCCAATCGCACCTCACATTCCATCACCATACCTGTCACCACCATACACATGGCCAGTATATTATAACATGCCTATGTACACTTAAGAGATTAAGAAGGGAGCAAAGATAGCACTGAGAGTTGAATGATATTGAGTAAATGAGTTAAAGAGAGTAAAATGTCAGGAGCCATTTTATTTTTTTGTTGGGGAATGTGTGACACCTACAAATGTATGGTCACAATTGTTAAGTTGTTTGAATTATTGTGTAATTTGCTGTGAAAAGGGCCCAATTTAAATGTGTTTCTGGATGTGTTTTAGTAAGGTGCGTTTCCTCAACCCCACCACAAGAGGGAGTATCGTCAAAAATGAGCGCTGGTTGTAGCAATATGCGCCAGGCTTCCGTCCCTCAAACAGAGGACAGCCTGTCGAAGCAATACAACTGATGGCTCTTGTCTGTACTTTTCCTGTACAACACAGGTTAGTAATGTGTGTAAAGTTGTCACAATGTATCCCGAAGGACTTATAAAGCCTTTTTGATGTTGTTTGAGTTAAGTTTGAGACAGAAAATGGGGTGTTAGAAACTTTAAGGGACGTAGCAATATAGCTTTCTTTTCCACGGTAAATAATGAAGCAAAATGGCGGCCGTACTGTCGATGTTTTCATTTGGTTGTATAGAGCTCCTGGGCATTTCCATTTCATTTCAAATGTGATTTTGATTAAAACTGTTAACTCATTGTACTGTGTTTATAAGGTAAACATGTTAAACAAGGTATTTTTGTATGGTTAAAAGACTGACATTTGTTAATATAAGGTCGGCATTATGGTTTAAAAATGTGTAAATGTGTTCAGACATGCAGTAGAAGCGAGAAGCTGCTAAGCGGGCTGTAAACACAGTGTAGTATCACTGGTGGGATATTTTAGCTAGGTTGGTTAAAGCAGCATGTGTAAAATGTGTGTTTTAGAGCACATTAGTTATCTACAGTGATTTGTAGTTAAGCTGTTACTGGTAATGACAGATGGATGTTATGTTAACAGTATTAAGTTAATTAAGATGTGATGTTTATTGGAAGATATGATGTTTAACATTGTGAGAAGAAATATAAAAGCCTGTTATTAATAAAAACAGAGGACAGCCTGTCGAAGCAATACAACTGATGGCTCTTGTCTGTACTTTTCCTGTACAACACAGGACATATCTTCTGCTTACAGGTAACTCATGCTGAGGCCTGTAACATCAGCTTATTATCACTTAAAGAACATATCCAGGATTAAAGGACTGATGTCTCTGCAGGATTTAGAAAAACTTGTCCATGCATTTATCTTCAGTAGACTAGACTACTGTAACGCTGTCCTGACAGGTCTCCCTAAAAAGACCATCAGACAGCTGCAGTTAGTCCAGAACCTGCTGCTCCAGTCCTCACCAGCACCAGGAAAGTGGATCATATAACTCCAGTCCTCAGATCTTTACACTGGCTTCCTGTTTGTCAAAGAATTGACTTCAAAATCCTGCTGTTAGTTTACAAAGCACTGAATGGTTTAGGGCCAAAATACATTCAGGATCTTCTGGTTTGTTCTGAACCCACCACCACCAGTCCCTCAGGTCATCAGGGTCAAGCCTACTTTCTGTTCCCAGAGTCAGAAATAAACACGGAGAGGCAGCGTTCAGTTTTTATGCTCCTCAAATGTGGAACAAACTCCCAGAAACCTGCAGGTCTGCTGACACTCTCAGCAGTTTTAAATCAGGGTTAAAAACTTTTCTATTTGCCACATTTTATCATAATAATTCACTTTTATTTCTTGCATTTCATCTACATTTTTAATTCCTAAATCAAAAACAACTGTTGATTAACTTTTTGCATTTTTATTATTATTTTATCTTTTTATTTCCTCTTGTTTTAATGTAATGCTCTGTAATGCTGATGTAAAGCACCTTGAATTGTCTTGTACATGAAATGTGCTACACAAATAAACTTGCCTTGCCTTTAAAGGTTCGGAGTATTGGAGGGAAGCCCGTCTTCACCTTGACAGCGGCGCTGATCAATGACCACAGCTGGGTTCGTTCGGTACACGCAGAGGATCGGTCCAGATGTGCACAGATGTGACTAAACTCTCCCAAACTCTCCCCAAACAAAACATGGCACTTAAAAAAAAAAAACTGTTCTACATATAAAAGAATTTGATGATGCGCCAACAAACCTCAGATAACCTCTTAAAATTAGAGCTGAAAAAAAAAGAAAGTTAGTTTAAAAGTTTTTAGATGTAAAATGTGACAGCAGGATAATTTTACAGTAAATCTAATCTGCATTTATCGGTCTCTGACTCCTTCGGATTCTCAGCTTACACTCTTTACGGGCACTTAGTGGAAACATATGCGATGCAAATGAAAAAGCGTGAAATATCTAATTATGGTTTATTACGCCGATTCCATCAGTTTGGGTTCGCAGCTTTCCAAACGGCGAGGCCGTCATGGACGGGCCTTTGTGCAACAACCTTCCTCCGCTCAGGTACGTGAGCGGGAGGTGGAAATATAAAAGCGCGTTTGAAACACGCGTTGGAGCTCATTGTTCCGGTCGACAAAGCCGGCTGTGACTCAGCGGCAACAAGAAACGGCGGCTCAGGGTTGAGGACGTCTGCCGAAGACGTTTGAATACAACATTTCTTTTTCTTTCTCTTTTGCATTTTTTTGCCATTTGAAAGCAAAAAGCGAACAACTCGGCTGCTTTTAAAGCAGCATCAACTTCACCTTGAAAATTATTGCTTCTTTTCACCAAAACAAAAACAAAAACAGGTTCAAACAATGTTTTTAATGCAGGTAAACCTGCTAAAACAACTCTCTCTGAGAGCCAGAAGAAGAAAGTTTATCCTTAGAGCACTGAAGGACAGAATTTCACTCTTTATCTCTTTTTTTTTAATCTGTTATTCCTGTCCATTTCAGAACCAGCATTTGAAACTTCACCGTCCGTTCATATGTATTTCTGTAAAGAGAAACTGAGTCGACCCCCCTTTTATTTCTGCATCTCCAGTGAAACAGCCTAATTGATAATTAGTGTGGTTCCAGTGCTGATTTGAAGCTGGACCACTGGACCGTGAAGTGAGTGGAGCAAAGATGACTGATCCAATCAAACTGATCTAATCAAAGACGGGTTGAGCCGAGCAGCGTGTTGTAACGGACCTGCCAACCACGCGCAGGTATGTGCTGTGAGTTCATGCAGCTTATTTGTAGGTGGCAGCTTTTCTTCACGTTAACTATAAACCTTCTGCAGTTTAACATCTGCAGATCATCTAAAGGCAACCAGAGCAACACTACTGAAGCTTTGCATGGCAGCATGTTTAAAGTTTATAAAGAGCTGCTGCTGAAAGAGCTTTATAATCTAATATGTGGCTCATGAAAGAGCGCGCAGGTGAGGCCTACACTGAACTGAGCAAATCAGGTAAATTCAGAAGAGTGATGAGCTGAGAGACACATTTAGGAGTGATGACTCCCCTTCATATTCAGATGATGCTCCCCGTCAAATCTGTCCTGCATCTCAGGCTCACGTGCGCGTCTGCTCTCCAGGTCGTCGCTCAGACTCACTGAGAATCCCACAGGTGTCATGTGACTCCAACTTCAGCAGAGATCTCAGGTCTCACGTATCTGCTGCAGCGAGGAGTCAGACGTTTCACAGATAAATTACCGTAAAAGGTAAACTTTTGATGCACGTTGCTACCTGACCAGTGAGCGTGCAGTAGCGGGCCTGAGGCGCACGCCGGCAAACCCAGTAAACCCAGCTCACGTTGATGGAAAGATCCTTGGATGCTTGGATTTCTCTTGTCCTGGTTCCCGTACCTTCTTCAAGCAAAGTCTCATCCTGAGTCAGGAATCAATACGACCCAAAACATCAAAACAGCTCAGCAGCGACAGGACGGCTGAGGGGAAGCGAAAGGTCACAGTCGGGTCAGAACCAGTGTTTTCCCTCCTGTCACACATCACATCGATAAACTTCAGGCTTCACTGTTTTTTACCGTCGTAACACATTTCCCCTGCGTTGCTTCAGTCTCCAGACGTAGATTCTGCTGCAGACTGAGATCTGACGCTGCAGTTCACAGACGTTTGCATGTTTATTTTTGGCCGATGGTGCATTTATTAAAGAAAAAACAAAGAGAAATTTGAATTCCAACTTCAAAAAGCGGATTTTCAAATAAATTATTTTTCCCCTTTTAAGTCAAGTGAATTATATAACTGCTGGTGAGAAGTTGCTTTTAATGGTGAAGCAAAAAAAAAAGCAAGAGACACAGTTTCAGCTTCCTGCATCTGAGGGACAGTGAACGCAGCATAATATGAAGTTGGGTCCAGATTTTCTTTTTTTAGGTTTTGAGTTGGCTGTAATTTTATATATGAAAATATTTGCTGTTATGTACAGAAAAATAGTTGTTATCTTATGATGAGTTCCTTTGAACCAGTTTAGCTGGTGAACTCCATTAAATCTGAAAAACCAAAAACCAACTCAACAACTAAGCCTGGCTACCTTTAATCAGAGCAGATTGTCTCAGTGAGGATTTATGCTCTGAAGTCAACATCAACTTACAGTTCATACTGGTAAAAACTATCCGTCCATCCATCCATCCATTCATCCATCCATCCATGGATGCTCTTCACTGTGCATTTTCTCCTTCACAAGGAAACTTTCCAAACACGTCTGTTTCTTACTCATTTTGCTAGCTGAGTTAAATTTTGGCGCTCAAGTGATCGAGATGTAACTGAGAGAATCCGGTTATTTTTCAAAATAAAAGATTCTTCAAAATAAAAGCTCATTCAGACTCTGTATAATAAATCAAACTTTGAAAACTAATTTTTTCTTGCGCGGCCCGGCACCAATTGATCCACGGCCCGGTACTGGTCCGCGGCCCGGGGGTTGGGGACCACTGCTCTACAGGGTCACGGGGATCAGCTGGAGTCTATCCCAGCTCTCTTCAGGTGAGAAGGCAGAGGTCCACCCTGGACAGGTGACCAGTCCATCACAGGGCCACATGTAGATGAGCAACCATCACACTCACAATCACTCCTACAGGGAATTTAGATCCACCAACTAACCTGACATGCATGTCTTCAGACTGTAGAAGGAAGCTGAAGAACCTGGAGGAAAACCCACGTAATCAGAGGGAGAACATGGAAACTCCACACAGAAAGATCCCTGCTGAGATTTAAACTAGGGACCTTCCTGCTGTGAGGAAACAGCCACAGGAATGTTTTTTTTTTAAAGGGCCTTTAGGCAGGACCTAGTTCTCCTCGACACGTTCACGCTACAGTCTGCTGTCAAAAAAGACAACACCAAACAAAGCACAGTAACAATAAGCATCACGCCTCCGAGACCAAAGAAAAGGTGAAAGAAACGTCTGCATCAAGTTTCTTTCAGCCCACAGAAACAGCCGATGGTGACTAACGTCTCATCTCTCTCATTTGGAAACTGACAGCCGGGGAAATGTGAGAAAATCAACCTGGAGGGAACAAAAAGGAACAAAGGAGCTCAACGGCTCCTTTTCTCTCCTCCGTTACTCTGCCACAACAGAGGGAGAAAATAGCAGGAAGTGATATTTCATCTCCAAAGCTCACTTCAGATGAAATATTCCTGAATATTCTAATAAAAAAAAATCTCTTGTTGAAGGCAACTTGAAGAACCAAGAAAAGAAGTTCGGCTGCTTTCAGTGAAGGTTTGTGACCTTCTGGTCCAAATGTTAAACTGGTTCCTGCTTCAAGGTACTGGAGGTTTTCAGTTCTTCAAATTCTAGGACGTCATGTTGGTAAATTCCAACTCTTTTATAATATCCAGTCAACAAACCAAAGTCACCTGTTTCAACTACGTTTCATGACCAACAAGAAGCATGTGGAGCTGCAGACCAGTGAGGGAGCTGGGATGAGCTACAGACCAGTGAGGGAGCTGGGATGAGCTGCAGACCAGTGAGGGAGCTGGGATGAGCTGCAGACCAGTGAGGGAGCTGGGATGGACTCCAGCAGGTCCTTAAAGCAAGTACGTCTAATGGATGGAACTTCATTTTCTTTTTGCTTTTCCAGACATTTTTAGCATTTTTGGACAAAGAGCGAAAAACAAAAAAAAGGAGAAACAGTCTGCTGATGACTGTGAGCAAATGTCAAGAATGAAAACATGTATTGATATGTTAAAAGTGACGCTCACACTCCATTCAGTGATCTGTACAATCTGTACAAGGTTGTGTGGAGGTGCAGGCGGGTTTTTTTGTCCTTCAGAACTTGGCCTCGGTGAAAGAACATTTTGAAAGACTTCATTTCTCAATGAAAATCGGCAGGAGAAAAAAAATTAGAGGATTATGTCACATATGAAACGTAATTTTCATTTGTGTTAGAGCAGTGACTCCCAAAGTGTGGGCCGCTGCCCCCTGGTGGGCCGTCGCGGTACTGCAGGTGGGCCGTGAGAGGTCATTAGAATTAAACAAATATGTTTTAAATCCTCGATCTTTTTTAAATATGTTTTTAATTTTTGTAAAATATTACATGATTTAAACATGACTTAAAAATATTAAGAAGAAACAAAGCAAACCAGTTAAGTGTTATTCTACCGTCATTTTAACTTAATATGACAAGTGTCACCTTCTTTGTTGACCCCTTACATTAATATCGGATCATGGTTCCTTGTCCTGTATGTTGATCACAGTTGTGATTGAAGGTTTCGGTGGGCCGTGGAGATTTTTCACATTTCAAATTGGACCTTGGTATTCTGAAGTTTGGGAACGACTGGTTAGAGGACAGTTTTTGATTAGACTTTGGAAACATGTACAGCAGCTAAACATCTGGAGAAAAGTAAGAAAAAAAAGAGAAGAAAAGCCTACTGAGCATTAGGGCTGTAGCGATACACTAATCTCACGATACGATACGATATGATACAATACGATACACAATATTTGGCTCACGATACGATATATATCGCTATTAATCTTACGATACATTTACATTATTTTCCAAAAGATTTTAAAGGAACAAAGTGATTTTGGTGACATCTTGTGAGTGTTCCAATGACTTTGTTTGAATTAATTGAACTGAAAGCATCAATTACACATTATATGGCTGACAGGCAGCTTGCAAATGCTGGACAAAATGAATAAAAGATGTGTTGAGAAAAATAGTTTCATTTATTTAAACAGTCTGTCGGAAGTCATCGCTCTGAACGCTTTCATGTAGCTCGGCTGTGAATACGAGCCTGTTTTAAGTCGTTTTAAGTCCTTTTAAGTCACAAATTGGACTTGCTTTTAGTGGCTACTTAAGTAAAGTTAGAAAGACATTCACAGATTCGGATTTCCGGGATCAATAAGTCTGAAGCCACACATCGTCAAAACACAAATGATGCCTCTATCACATCTTGCTAGCATAGACTACCAGCTACAAGGACAAAAACCCTGATTTATACAAAAATAAGCAGCCCTGCGAGCTCGATGTAAAATAGTGACGAAAATGCGCAGCCCGCAGCCGTGCCAGTGCCCAGGGACCGTCTGTAAATTGCAACAAAAGAAAAACACGCTGGACACAAAAATCAATAACTCCACTGTTGTACAGTATACAGACGCTAAAATCACACCACACATCAGAGGTCCCCCCATGGTCATACTACAACAGCTATTATGTAACAAAAAGATTTGGCATAATTTTGGTGATTTTTTAAATTATTATTAATCATTAATAACTTATATGATGATCAATAACTTCACTGTTTTACACTGCAGACACTCAAAACCCACTACACACTTCTGCAGTCTCCTTATGGTCATACTACAACAGCTGTTTTGAACAAAAAAGGTTTGGCATATTTTTGGTGATTTTTTTTAAATTAATCATCATTAATAACTTTAATACGGATCAATAACTTCACTGTTTTGCACTGCAGACGCTCCAAACTCACTACATACTTCAGCAGTCTCCTTATGGTCATACTACAACAGCTGTTTTGAACAAAAAAGGATTGGTATAATTTTGGTGTTTTTTTTAATTATTATTAATCATTAATAACTGATATAATGATCAATAACTCCACTGTTTTACACTATAGATACTCCAAACTCACTACACACTTCAAGAGTCCTCCTCTGGCCATACTACAACAGCTGTTTTAAACAAAAAAGTCTTGGCATAATTTTAGTGAATATTTATTGGGAATATTAATCACCAATCATTTCAATACTGATCAATAACTTCACTGTTTTACACTGCAGACACTCCAAACTCACTACATACTTCAGCAGTCTCCTCATGGTCATACTACAACAGTTCTTTGGAGCAAAAAAGGTTTGGTATAATTTTGGTGATTTTTTTAATTATTATTAATCATTAATAACTGATATAATGATCAATAACTCCACTGTTTTACACTATAGATACTCCAAACTCACTACACACTTCAAGAGTCCTCCTCTGGCCATACTACAACAGCTGTTTTAAACAAAAAAGTCTTGGCATAATTTTAGTGAATATTTATTGGGAATATTAATCACCAATCATTTCAATACTGATCAATAACTTCACTGTTTTGCACTGCAGACACTCCAAACTCACTACATACGTCAGCAGTCTCGTTATGGTCATACTACAACAGCTATTTTGAACAAAAAAGAATTGGTATAATTTTGGTGTTTTTATTATTATTATTAATCATTAAAAACTGATATAATGATCAATAACTCCACTGTTTTACACTGCAGCGACTCCAAACTCACTACACACATCAAGAGTCTCCTTAAAGTCATACTACAACAGTTCTTTGGAGCAAAAAAGATTTGGTATAATTTTGGTGATTTTTTTAAATGATTATTAATCATTAATAACTTATAATGATCAATAACTTCACTGTTTTGCACTGCAGACACTCCAAACTCACTACATACTTCAGCGGTCTCCTTATGGTCATACTACAACAGCTATTTTGAACAAAAAAGGTTTGGCATACTTTTGGTGATTTTTTTTAAATTAATCATCATTAATAACTTTAATACTGATCAATAACTTCACTGTTTTACACTGCAGACACTTCAAACTCACTACATGCTTCAAGAGTCCCCCTCTGGCCATACTACAACAGCTGTTTTGAACAAAAAAGTCTTGGCATAATTTTAGTGAATATTTATTGGGAATATTAATCACCAATCATTTCGATACTGATCAATAACTTCACTGTTTTGCACTGCAGACACTCCAAACTCACTACATACTTCAGCAGTCTCCTCATGGTCATACTACAACAGTTCTTTGGAGCAAAAAAGGTTTGGTATAATTTTGGTGATTTATTTAAATGATTATTAATCTTTAATAACTTATATAATGATCAATAACTTCACTGTTTTGCACTGCAGACACTCCAAACTCACTGCATACTTCAGCAGTCTCCTTATGGCCATACTACAACAGCTATTTTGAACAAAAAAGGTTTGGCATACTTTTGGTGATTTTTTTTAAATTAATCATCATTAATAACTTTAATACTGATCAATAACTTCACTGTTTTACACTGCAGACACTTCAAACTCACTACATGCTTCAAGAGTCCCCCTCTGGCCATACTACAACAGCTGTTTTGAACAAAAAAGTCTTGGCATAATTTTAGTGAATATTTATTGGGAATATTAATCACCAATCATTTCGATACTGATCAATAACTTCACTGTTTTGCACTGCAGACACTCCAAACTCACTGCATACTTCAGCAGTCTCCTTATGGTCATACTACAACAGTTCTTTGGAGCAAAAAAGGTTTGGTATAATTTTGGTGATTTTTTTAAATGATTATTAATCATTAATAACTTATAATGATCAATAACTTCAATGTTTTGCACTTCAGACACTCCAAACTCACTACACACTTAAGCAGTCTCCTTATGGCCATACTACAACAGCTGTTTTGAACAAAAAAGGTTTGGCATATTTTTGGTGATTTTTTTAAATTAATCATCATTAATAACTTTAATACGGATCAATAACTTCACTGTTTTGCACTGCAGACACTCCAAACTCACTACACACTTCAGCAGTCTCCTTATGGTCATACTACAACAGTTCTTTGGAGCAAAAAAGTCTTGGCATAATTTTAGTGAATATTTATTGGGAATATTAATCACCAATCATTTCAATACTGATCAATAACTTCACTGTTTTGCACTGTAGACACTCAAAACTCACTGCATACTTCAGCAGTCTCCTTATGGTCATACTACAACAGCTGTTTTGAACAAGAAAGGTTTGGTATAATTTTGGTGATTTTTTAAAATGATTATTAATCATTAATAACTTATAATGATCAATAACTTCACTGTTTTGCACTGTAGATACTCAAAACTCACTACATACTTCAGCAGTCTCCTTATGGTCATACTACAACAGCTGTTTTGAACAAGAAAGGTTTGGTATAATTTTGGTGATTTTTTAAATGATTATTAATCATTAATAACTTATATAATGATCAATAACTTCACTGTGTTACACTATAGACACTCCAAACTCACTACATACTTCAAGAGTACCCATCTGGTCATACTACAACAGCTGTTTTGAACAAAGAAAGTTTAGTGTAATTTTGGTGATTTCTTTTATTATTGTTAATCAGTACTAACTTTAATAATGATCAATAACGTCTCTGTTTTACACTGCAGACACTCCAAACTCACTGCATACTTCAGCAGTCTCCTCATGGTCATACTACAACAGTTCTTTGGAGCAAAAAAGTCTTGGCATAATTTTAGTGAATATTTATTGGGAATATTAATCACCAATCATTTCAATACTGATCAATAACTTCACTGTTTTGCACTGTAGACACTCAAAACTCACTGCATACTTCAGCAGTCTCCTTATGGTCATACTACAACAGCTGTTTTGAACAAGAAAGGTTTGGTATAATTTTGGTGATTTTTTAAAATGATTATTAATCATTAATAACTTATAATGATCAATAACTTCACAGTTTTGCACTGCAGACACTCCAAACTCACTGCATACTTCAGCAGTCTCCTTATGGTCATACTACAACAGCTTTTTTGAACAAGAAAGGTTTGGTATAATTTTGGTGATTTTTTTAAATGATTATTAATCATTAATAACTTATAATGATCAATAACTTCACTGTTTTGCACTGCAGACACTCCAAACTCACTGCATACTTCAGCAGTCTCCTTATGGTCATACTACACAACAGTTCTTTGGAGCAAAAAAGGTTTGGTATAATTTTGGTGATTTTTTTAAATGATTATTAATCATTAATAACTTATAATGATCAATAACTTCACAGTTTTGCACTGCAGACACTCCAAACTCACTACATACTTCAGCAATCTCCTCATGGTCATACTACAACAGTACTTTGGAGCAAAAAAGTCTTGGCATAATTTTAGTGAATATTTATTGGGAATATTAATCACCAATCATTTCAATACTGATCAATAACTTCACTGTTTTGCACTGTAGACACTCAAAACTCACTGCATACTTCAGCAGTCTCCTTATGGTCATACTACAACAGCTGTTTTGAACAAGAAAGGTTTGGTATAATTTTGGTGATTTTTTAAAATGATTATTAATCATTAATAACTTATAATGATCAATAACTTCACTGTTTTGCACTGTAGATACTCAAAACTCACTACATACTTCAGCAGTCTCCTTATGGTCATACTACAACAGCTGTTTTGAACAAGAAAGGTTTGGTATAATTTTGGTGATTTTTTAAAATGATTATTAATCATTAATAACTTATAATGATCAATAACTTCACTGTTTTGCACTGTAGATACTCAAAACTCACTACATACTTCAGCAGTCTCCTTATGGTCATACTACAACAGCTGTTTTGAACAAGAAAGGTTTGGTATAATTTTGGTGATTTTTTAAAATGATTATTAATCATTAATAACTTATAATGATCAATAACTTCACTGTTTTGCAGTGCAGACACTCCAAACTCACTGCATACTTCAGCAGTCTCCTTATGGTCATACTACAACAGTTCTTTGGAGCAAAAAAGGTTTGGTATAATTTTGGTGATTTTTTTAAATGATTATTAATCATTAATAACTTATAATGATCAATAACTTCACAGTTTTGCACTGCAGACACTCCAAACTCACTACATACTTCAGCAGTCTCCTTATGGTCATACTACAACAGTTCTTTGGAGCAAAAAAGGTTTGGTATAATTTTAGTGAATATTTATTGGGAATATTAATCACCAATCATTTCAATACTGATCAATAACTTCACTGTTTTGCACTGTAGACACTCCAAACTCACTGCATACTTCAGCAGTCTCCTTATGGTCATACTACAACAGCTGTTTTGAACAAGAAAGGTTTGGTATAATTTTTGGTGATTTTTTAAATGATTATTATCATTAATAACTTATATAATGATCAATAACTTCACTGTGTTACACTATAGACACTCCAAACTCACTACATACTTCAAGCAGTACCCATGGTCATACTACAACAGCTGTTTTGAACAAAGAATTTAGTGTAAATTTTGGTGATTTCTTTTATTTTTGTTAATCAGTACTAACTTTAATAATGATCAATAACGTCTCTGTTTTACACTGCAGACACTCCAAACTCACTGCATACTTCAGCAGTCTCCTCATGGTCATACTACAACAGTTCTTTGGAGCAAAAAAGTCTTGGCATAATTTTAGTGAATATTTATTGGGAATATTAATCACCAATCATTTCAATACTGATCAATAACTTCACTGTTTTGCACTGTAGACACTCAAAACTCACTGCATACTTCAGCAGTCTCCTTATGGTCATACTACAACAGCTGTTTTGAACAAGAAAGGTTTGGTATAATTTTGGTGATTTTTTAAATGATTATTAATCATTAATAACTTATAATGATCAATAACTTCACAGTTTTGCACTGCAGACACTCCAAACTCACTGCATACTTCAGCAGTCTCCTTATGGTCATACTACAACAGCTTTTTTGAACAAGAAAGGTTTGGTATAATTTTGGTGATTTTTTTAAATGATTATTAATCATTAATAACTTATAATGATCAATAACTTCACTGTTTTGCACTGCAGACACTCCAAACTCACTACATACTTCAGCAGTCTCCTTATGGTCATACTACAACAGTTCTTTGGAGCAAAAAAGGTTTGGTATAATTTTGGTGATTTTTTTAAATAAATATTAATCATTAATAACTTATAATGATCAATAACTTCACAGTTTTGCACTGCAGACACTCCAAACTCACTACATACTTCAGCAGTCTCCTTATGGTCATACTACAACAGTTCTTTGGAGCAAAGAAGGTTTGGTATAATTTTGGTGATTTTTTTAAATGATTATTAATCTTTAATAACTTATAATGATCAATAACTTCACAGTTTTGCACTGCAGACACTCCAAACTCACTGCATACTTCAGCAGTCTCCTTATGGTCATACTACAACAGCTTTTTTGAACAAGAAAGGTTTGGTATAATTTTGGTGATTTTTTTAAATGATTATTAATCATTAATAACTTATAATGATCAATAACTTCACAGTTTTGCACTGCAGACACTCCAAACTCACTGCATACTTCAGCAGTCTCCTTATGGTCATACTACAACAGTTCTTTGGAGCAAAAAAGGTTTGGTATAATTTTGGTGATTTTTTTAAAATGATTATTAATCTTTAATAACTTATAATGATCAATAACTTCACAGTTTTGCACTGCAGACACTCCAAACTCACTACATACTTCAGCAGTCTCCCCATGGTCATACTACATTAGCTTTTCTGGACAAAAAAGGTTTAGCATAATTTTGGTGATTTTTTTCATTATTAATCATCAATAATAACTTATATGATGATCAATAACTTCACTGTTTTACACTATACACACTCCAAACTCACTACACACATCAAAAGTTTCATTATGGTCATACTACAACTGCTGGTTGTAACAACTGCTAAACAAAGAAGGTTTAGTGTAATTTTGTTGATTTTTTTTATTATTGTTAATCAGTACTAACTTTAATAATGATCAATAACGTCACTATTTTGCACTGCAGACACTCCAAACTCACTACATACTTCAGCAGTCTCCTTATGGTCATACTACAACAGCTGTTTTGAACAAGAAAGGTTGGGTATAATTTTGGTGATTTTTTAAATTATTATTATTAATCATTAATAACTGATATAATTATCAATAACTCCACTGTTTTACACTATACACACTCCAAACTCACTACACACATCAAAAGTTTCATTATGGTCATACTACAACAGCTGTTTTGAACAAAGAAGGTTTAGTGTAATTTTTGTTATTTCTTTTGTTATTGTTATTCGGTACTAACTTTAATAATGATCAATAACGTCTCTGTTTTACACTGCAGACACTCCAAACTCACTACACACTTCAGCAGTCTCCCCATGGTCATACTACATTAGCTTTTCTGGACAAAAAAGGTTTAGCATAATTTTGGTGATTTTTTTCATTATTAATCATCAACAATAACTTATATGATGATCAATAACTTCACTGTTTTACACTATACACACTCCAAACTCACTACACACATCAAAAGTTTCATTATGGTCATACTACAACTGCTGTTTTGAACAAAGAAGGTTTAGTGTAATTTTGTTGATTTTTTTTATTATTGTTAATCAGTACTAACTTTAATAATGATCAATAACGTCACTATTTTGCACTGCAGACACTCCAAACTCACTACATACTTCAGCAGTCTCCTCATGGTCATACTACAACAGTTCTTTGGAGCAAAAAAGGTTTGGTATAATTTTGGTGATTTTCTTTTAATTAATCATCATTAATAACTTTAATACGGATCAATAACTTCACTGTTTTACACTGCAGACACTCCAAACTCACTACACACTTCAGCAGTCTCCTTATGGTCATACTACAACAGCTGTTTTGAACAAAAAGTCTTGGCATAATTTTAGTGAATATTTATTGGGAATATTAATCACCAATCATTTCAATACTGATCAATAACTTCACTGTTTTAAACTGCAGACACTCCAAACTCACTGCATACTTCAGCAGTCTCCTCATGGTCATACTACAACAGTTCTTTGGAGCAAAAAAGGTTTGGTATAATTTTGGTGATTTTTTTAAATGATTATTAATCATTAATAACTTATAATGATCAATAACTTCACTGTTTTGCACTGTAGACACTCCAAACTCACTACATACTTCAGCAGTCTCCTTATGGTCATACTACAACAGCTGTTTTGAGCAAAATGGGTTTGGTATATACTCCTCCATGAGTCACCACCTTATCGTGGTGGAGGGGTTTGCGTGTCCCATTGATCCTAGGAGCTATGTTGTCGGGGGCTTTATGCCCCTGGAAGGGTCACCCATGGCAAACAGGTCTCTAGGTGAGGGACCAGACAAAGTGTGGCTCATAAAGGACCTTTATGATGGAGAAGATCCGAGGCCCAGGTTTTCCCTTGCCCGGACGCGGGTCACCGGGGCCCCCCTCTGGAGCCAGGCCTGGAGGTGGTGCTCGGAGACGAGCGCCTGGTGGCCGGGCCTTTGCCCATGGGGCCCGGTCGGGCTCAGCCCGAAAGGGAAACATGGGCCCCCACTCCAGTGGACTCACCACCTGCAGGAGGGGCCATAGAGGTCGGGTGCGCAGTGAGCTGGGCGGTGGCCGGATGCCACCGCCCAGCTCGGGGCGGTCCGATCCCCGGCTGCAGAAGCTAGCTCTAGGGACGTGGAATGTCACCTCTCTGGCGGGGAAGGAGCCTGAGCTGGTGTGTGAGGTCGAGCGGTTCCAGCTAGACATAGTTGGACTCACCTCAACACACGGCTTGGGCTCTGGAACCAGTATCCTTGAGAGGGGTTGGACGCTTTTCCACTCTGGAGTTGCTCCGGGTGAGAGGCGCCGAGCTGGGGTGGGCATACTTATTGCCCCCCGACTTGGCGCCTGTACATTGGTGTTTACTCCGGTGGACGAGAGGGTAGCCTCTCTCCGCCTCCAGGTGGGGGGACGGGTCCTGACTGTTGTTTGTGCTTACGCACCAAATAGCAGTTCAGAGTACCCACCCTTTTTGGAGTCCTTGGATGGAGTATTGGAGAATGTTCCATCTGGGGACTCCCTCGTTCTGCTGGGGGACTTCAATGCTCACGACAACGACAGTGAGACCTGGAGGGGTGTGGTTGGGAGGCAGGGCCCCCCCGATCTGAACCAGAGTGGTGTTTCGTTGTTGGACTTCTGTGCTCGTCATGGACTGTCCATAACGAACACCATGTTCAGGCATAAGAGTGTCCACATGTGCACTTGGCACCAGGACACTCTAGGCCGCAGTTCGATGATCGACTTCATAATCGTATCGTCTGACTTGCGGCCGCATGTCTTGGACACTCGGGCGAAGAGAGGGGCGGAGCTGTCAAACTGATCACCACCTGGTGGTGGGTTTGGCTCAGATGGTGGGGGAGGATGCCGGTCAGACCTGGCAGGCCCAAACGTGTTGTGAGGGTCTGCTGGGAACGTCTGGCAGAGTCTCCTGTCAGAAGGAGCTTTAACTCACACCTCCGGCGGAACTTCGATCATGTTCCGAGGGAGGCAGGGGACATTGAGACTGAGTGGGCTATGTTCCGGGCCTCCATTGTTGAGGCGGCCGACCGGAGCTGTGGCCGTAAGGTCGTTGGTGCCTGTCGTGGCGGCAATCCCAGAACTCGTTGGTGGACACCAGCAGTGAGGGATGCCGTCAAGCTGAAGAAGGAGTCCTATAAGGCCTTTTTGGCATGTGGGACTCTGGAGGCAGCTGACAGGTATCGGCAGGCTAAGCGGAACGTGGCTTCGGCGGTTGCTGAGGCAAAAACTCGGACATGGGAGGAGTTTGGAGAGGCCATGGAGAACGACTTCCGAACGGCTTCGAAGAGATTCTGGTCCACCATCCGGCGTCTCAGGAGGGGGAAGCAGTGCTCCATCAACACTGTATACAGTGGGGATGGGGAGCTGTTGACCTCGACTCGGGACGTTGTGGATCGGTGGAGGGAATACTTCGAAGACCTCCTCAATCCCGCCGACACGTCTTCCAATGAGGAAGCAGAGTCTGGGGACTCAGGGGTGGACTCTCCTATCTCTGGGGCTGAGGTTGCCGAGGTGGTTAAAAAGCTCCTCGGTGGCAGGGCCCCGGGTGTGGATGAGATCCGCCCGGAGTTCCTCAAGGCTCTGGATGCTGAGGGGCTGTCTTGGTTGACACGCCTCTGCAGCATCGCGTGGACGTCGGGGACAGTACCGCTGGATTGGCAGACTGGGGTGGTGGTCCCCCTCTTTAAAAAGGGGGACCGGAGGGTGT
>JAGFBZ010001147.1:30000-57230 GCA_018398805.1 Hirundichthys speculiger
ATTCTGGCTCATGCAGTTCTTAAGGAAAATTTCACAGTACACAAAATTCAAAATTCATCGGGTCGAAACAGATTACAGCTGGGCACTGCTTCAAAGTGTTCTCTTGTCCTTCAACAAAGAGAATGTGGCCAGCTACTTGGACAGGGCATTTTCCATTTGTTCCAAAGACAAGACATGGAAAGAAATTCAAAAGTTCACTGTGCTGCACATATGCTCTGCACATGTAATCAAAGCTGTTGCACAGTCAATAAGGACAACAACACCTGACAAAGGTTTGAGGGAGTTTGTAACTTTTGCATTCGCAAGGTTGCAAAACAGTACATCACTGACAACAGCACTAACAATTTTCCGTTCTCTGTGTACAGTGTTGATTGCTAAACACAACACAGAAAGAGTCCAAGGTCATCTCAAACTTGTGCAGGACTTAATAAAAGAATGTCAAATGCCAGACATCCAACCAACAGAAGAACTTGAGGACTGTCCCTTAGTTCACCAAGAAGATAAAGAGGAACAGAAAAATGCCAATACAATTGTTGGGGGATCCCCTTTCACACATGCCTTCAAGAAGGTTCTGGAGGAGGTTCAGAATGATATTTTAAAAGATGAGGCAGAGTTCTCAACCTCACCCACATCTGGCAAAGAAAATGTATATTTCTGCCCAGGTATCATTGACCTCCTGTTTGACAGTTATCTTGGCATTTTCCCTCTCTGGAGTGGCCTGCTTTTGGGGAACTTACAAAGATACGCTTCAGAAAAAGAAAATGTCACCTTTGGGCCCTACAAATCACGGGACACCAACTGCCACGTGGAGAGGTGGTTTGGAATTGTTAAAAATTCAATCCTAAAAAAACAGAGGCGACTTAGGCCAGGGACCTTTGTTCGAAAAATGTACAGCTCTCTGCAGGGGAGATACAGAGAGCACATCATCTCTCAAAACTTCACTGAGAATATATTACTGAAACCAGTAAAAAATGAAAGACGTCACTCAATGCGAAGAAGGCTGGGCAAAGAGAGATGGAGCAAAACCCACTGGAACAAACTCCAAGTTTTACTCTGCTCCAGCAAAGTTTCCTCTGCCACAGAAGGGAAAGACAACACAGAGAAAAGATGACAACAACAAAGGGAAAGGGTCCAATCCTGCAACAGAGGTACGTCTTTTTATAATTAATGTTTTAATTATACATTATTACACGAGATCAGCCAATTTTACGTTAGATTTGTCCAAGACAGATAAAATTGACAGATTATTGAAAATATTGAGTGGATTAGGGTTTGTGAGTTTTTGAAAGCTATATAAAATCATTCCAGTTTTAATGTTTATGTCCTTGTAGGTTGATGGCCTTTTCAAAGCCCAGCCAACAGAGGTTGTTGTAGCTGTTTTACGAGATACACAGCTGAAGACATGCTTAAGCCTCCGGCACAGTGAGTTCTTGAGTTTGAGGCCCGATGAACTCATCATTGGCGAGGCAGGTTTCACAATTTCTTTTCTTTTCATTTTTTTACAAGAATGATCTGAAAATCATCATTCTGTTGATGCATCCTTGAATTGGTCTTCCGTGCTTCTTCTACACATTTCTTGTGTCTTTTTTACTACTACAACAACTTTCCTGGGGACTACAGACGGAAAATAGCCATGGCTTTAATCTGGCATATTTACATTTGTACAATGTCCATAATATGCATTGTCCCAAATTTAATTAAATAATAATTATAATAATAAAAATACTTGATGATGAAAGCGTCATGAGTTGTGCTGCATTAAAAAGATATCAAAGTCCATTGTCAGTCCATAAAGTCTGCAAAGTGACCACTGACAAACAACACTGACAAAGTGCAGCAATTCTACTTAAACACAACCTTTACTGACATTTTTGTAATAATTTCCCTTCGATTTCCTCCAAAGGCTATAGAATGTTACATCAGAGCCACCCTCAACTCACAGGACACTGCTGGCCGTCTGTTCCAGTTGAATCATTACATCATTGGTGTAATTCTACATGGAACAAGAGAGCAGATGGCCAGGCAAGGATTGAAAAATGTAAGTACATCTGTAGTGATTTTTTTTTTGTTATTGAATGAGCCTTTTCTATATGAATGGATGTAAGATACCAAATTTGACAAGCATCCCCATTTTGTTAGGGGTTATGTACTACATAGCTGGGCGCTCGCTGTCAGGTATTGCACCCCCTGTACCACTGCTGTTTTTGGTCCATCAAGTTGTTTGTTATGATGTGGGGGTTCGATGGTCTCTACCATCTCTACCATTTCTACCATTTCTCAACCACTTTCTTAGTAAATCCATCAGGGAAACACAATTGTATTAGTGTGATATTCTGAAACATCTGCACCACCTCACTATATCTGCCAGGAGATCTAAGCTTCCTTACAAAAAAGTGTAATCTGCATGAAAGAAGCTACAACTTTGCAATACTGTTTAACAGTCATGCAATAGCATTTGAAGTCCCACCCATATGAAGTCCCACAGTGGTTTTACATTTTAGATTTATTGCAGCATTTATAAAACTATATTTTGTATCCAGTAGGTTTGCCAGTAACCTGCAGCTATGTCTTTGCACCTAGTGTAAATAAAATTTAGAATACAGTTTTCTGCTCAGTCCTGTGGAGGAAAGACATGAATATCAGTTAGACTGCTGGTACATCTGAATATCAAATAATAATTTAATTTAAAAAAAAACACATTTCAGGTAAAATTCGATGATTATGAAGGAGCCATTGGTTTTGTCAATGTCAGCAATGTTCACTGGAAGTTTGTGGTGAGTATAAAGCTATTTATGTGAACCTATGTGCCTTTAGAATAAATATTAGTGGCTCATGGTTTGCTTATTAAAAAGTTATAATCTTTTTTATAAAGATGAATGAATTCCTAGAACCAAACACATATTATTCAAATACACATTACAATTTTTGTTAAATAATTAGTATGAAAATAGTATTTTGTGAGGATTTCTTTCTGTTGTGATTGGTGACATTTTTGAAGATGGCATGATTTAATGATCTGTTTTTTTTTTTTCAAACAGTATCTCCATGCCCTGTCAAACCACATATTTGTGGTTGATCCTCTGAAAGGGACAAATGAGTTGGAGGACTCAAGAAAGGCTGCATACAGATTTGGGTAATATTCAGTAGAATGTAGGAAAATGAACGTTAGTTTGAGCCAAGTGCAAATGTAAACAAAGCTTCATATTCTGTTCATTTTGCAGACAGTATTTCAAGATGCGACGGAATAGGCTCGGTAAACAGGACTGGGTTGACATCAAGTGGCAGCCTGGCAAGATATCCCACAATTACCAAAAAGATGGCAGCAGTTGTGGGGTTTTTGTCATGCAGGTGGTTTTATGCAAACAGCTGTAGCTCTGATAGTTATATATATGATGAAAGATAAAATTACTCTTTGTTTTAGATTATGTATAGTTCAAACACAGTTGTCTCACCATCCACACAGATGGCCAATAAGACAATTAAAGAATTCCCAGAAGTCCCGAAGCAATTTCAAATCAAAGCATCAAAAAAAAGTCTGCAAAACATGAGAAAAGAAATGGCTGCCGAAATACTCCAAGGATCAGGTATCTTTCAAAATATTACATGAATCTGTTTAGCACTTCATGAACTAATATACCCCATATATATATATATATATATATATATATATGTATATTTATATATATTTATATATGTGTGTGTGTGTGTACAAATGCTTGTGTATTTTCAGTGTCAAAGGATGACTTCTGCTCATTCTGTGGAAGTGAGAACCAGCCCAGTACTGCTGCTAATCCTATTTGGGTAAGAGTGATGTTTAATTGTTATAAAACATTAAAAAATACTTTCAATTCTGGAGAAATTAGTGAAATTGTAATGATTACAAAACACAGTATTATATGGATTTCATTACAGTGTTAATAAAGCACACATTCGTTTTATGTAGATTCAGTGTGGAACATGCAAAAGATGGTTCCATACGGATTGTCTAGGGATGACTGCAGATGCAATACCCAATGAAGATACTTCATGGTATTGTGTCTTATGTGACACCACCAACTAAAGACATTGAAGGTTCGTCTATTTAGCTCTTACCACTGTGTGTGTATCCAAAAATGTCAGGAGAAGTTTAGCTTGTGTGTATATTTACCCCTGACAACAAGAACAACAACTCTGTCCCCCTTGTACATAGAGGCTGTGTGGACACCAGTGTGATGTCATCTGCAGCAGTGAGCCAGAGAGAGCCTCTTATTGCATCAAAAACTTGAAGAGTGCCTGTTTGAGTTAATTTAAACATTGACATTATCATTCTTACTTTCACTGATTGTTTTACTTATTGCTTCATCTGACCAATAATGATAATTTTATTTGTTTATCTCTTTCTGTTAAATTAAATACATTGTTTCCTGCAACATCCACTTCCCTGTCTCTGGTGTCATACTTTTGAGTTTGTTCCTATAATCTTTCAGTCTATATAAAGGCAGTTGGAGAAGACTAACTGACCATGAGGAGACTTTTAAATGTGTGTCATAGGTTTGGAGTGTCTATAGTGAGAAACAGTAAAGTTATCGATTATTATTGAAATTATTAATTATTAATAATAAGGATAGAAATTCAAAAAAAATTAATATGTTGTAGTATTATGATATATATATATAAAACAGTGAAGTTATTGATCATCATATAAGTTATTATTGATGATTAATAATAAAAAAAAAATCACCAAAACTATGCCAAACCTTTTTTGTCCAGAAAGGCTAATGTAGTATGACCATGGGGAGACTCCTGAAGTGTGTAGTGAGTTTGGAGTGTCTGCAGTGTAAAACAGTGAAGTTATTGATCAGTATTGAAATGATTGGTGATTAATATTCCCTATAAATATTCACTAAAATTATTCCAATCCTTTTTTGTTCAAAACAGCTGTTGTAGTATGACCAGATGGGTACTCTTGAAGTGTGTAGTGAGTTTGGAGTGTCTCTAGTGTAACACAGTGAAGTTATTGATCAGTATTGAAATAATTGGTGATTAATATTCCTAAAAAAAATCACCAAAATTATACCAAACCTTTTTTGTCCAGAAAGGCTAATGTAGTATGACCATGGGGAGACTCTTGAAGTGTGTAGTGAGTTTGGAGTGTCTATAGTGTAACACAGTGAAGTTATTGATCAGTATTGAAATAATTGGTGATTAATATTCCTAAAAAAAATCACCAAAATTATACCAAACCTTTTTTGCTCCAAAGAACTGTTGTAGTATGACCATAAGGAGACTCTTGATGTGTGTAGTGAGTTTGGAGTCTCAGCAGCGTGTAAAACAGTGAAGTTATTGATCCGTATTAAAGTTATTAATGATGATTAGTTAAAAAAAAATCACCAAAAAAATGCCAAACCTTTTTTGTTCAAAACAGCTGTTGTAGTATGGCCATAAGGAGACTGCTGAAGTGTGTAGTGAGTTTTGAGTGTCTACAGTGTAAAACAATGAAGTTATTGATCCGTATTAAAGTTATTAATGATGATTAATTAAAAGAAAATCACCAAAAATATGCCAAACCTTTTTTGTTCAAATAAACTGTTGTAGTATGACCATAAGGAGACACTTAAAGTGTGTAGTGAGTTTGGAGTGTCTATAGTATACAGTGAAGTTATTGATCAGTATTGAAATAATTGGTGATTAATATTCCTAAAACAAATCACCAAAATTACACCAAACCTTCTTTGTTCAAAACAGCTGTAGTAGTTTGACCAGAGGAGGACTCTTGAAGTGTGTAGTGAGTTTGGAGTGTCTGCAGTGTAACACAGTGAAGTTATTGATCATTATAAGTTATTAATGATTAATAATCATTTAAAAAAATCACCAAAATTATACCAAACCTTTCTTGTTCAAAAAAGCTGTTGTAGTATGACCATGAAGGAGACTGCTGAAGTATGTAGTGAGTTTGGAGTGTCTGCAGTGTAACACAGTGAAGTTATTGATCATTATAAGTTATTAATGATTAATAATCATTTAAAAAAATCACCAAAATTATACCAAACCTTTCTTGTTCAAAAAAGCTGTTGTAGTATGACCATAAGGAGACTGCTGAAGTATGCAGTGAGTTTGGAGTGTCTGCAGTGTAAAACAGTGAAGTTATTGATCATTATAAGTTATTAAAGATTAATAATCATTTAAAAAATTCACCAAAATTATACCAAACCTTTTTTGCTTCTAAAAACTGTTGTAGTATGACCATAAGGAGACTGCTAAAGTATGTAGTGAGTTTGGAGTGTCTGCAGTGCAAAACAGTGAAGTTACTGATCATTATAGGTTATTAATGATTAATAATCATTTAAAAAAATCACCAAAATTATACCAAACTTTTTTTGTTCAAAAAAGCTGTTGTAGTATGACCATGAGGAGACTGCTGAAGTATGTAGTGAGTTTGGAGTGTCTGCAGTGCAAAACTGTGAAGTTATTGATCATTATAAGTTATTAATGATTAATAATCATTTAAAAAAATCACCAAAATTATACCAAACCTTTCTTGTTCAAAACAGCTGTTGTAGTATGACCATAAGGAGACTGCTGAAGTATGCAGTGAGTTTTGAGTGTCTACAGTGTAAAACAGTGAAGTTATTGATCAGTATTGAAATGATTGGTGATTAATATTCCCAATAAATATTCACTAAAATTATGCCAAGACTTTTTTGCTCCAAAGAACTGTTGTAGTATGACCATGAGGAGATTGCTGAAGTATGTAGTGAGTTTGGAGTGTCTGCAGTGCAAAACAGTGAAGTTATTGATCATTATAAGTTATTAATGATTAATAATCATTTAAAAAAATCACCAAAATTATACCAAACCTTTTTTGCTCCAAAGAACTGTTGTAGTATGACCATAAGGAGACTGCTGAAGTATGCAGTGAGTTTGGAGTGTCTGCAGTGCAAAACAGTGAAGTTATTGATCATTATAAGTTATTAATGATTAATAATCATTTAAAAAAATCACCAAAATTATACCAAACCTTTCTTGTTCAAAACAGCTGTTGTAGTATGACCATAAGGAGACTGCTGAAGTATGCAGTGAGTTTTGAGTGTCTACAGTGTAAAACAGTGAAGTTATTGATCAGTATTGAAATGATTGGTGATTAATATTCCCAATAAATATTCACTAAAATTATGCCAAGACTTTTTTGCTCCAAAGAACTGTTGTAGTATGACCATGAGGAGACTGCTGAAGTATGTAGTGAGTTTGGAGTGTCTGCAGTGCAAAACTGTGAAGTTATTGATCATTATAAGTTATTAATGATTAATAATCATTTAAAAAAATCACCAAAATTATACCAAACCTTTTTTGCTCCAAAGAACTGTTGTAGTATGACCATAAGGAGACTGCTGAAGTATGCAGTGAGTTTGGAGTGTCTGCAGTGCAAAACAGTGAAGTTATTTATCATTATAAGTTATTAATGATTAATAATCATTTAAAAAAATCACCAAAATTATACCAAACCTTTCTTGTTCAAAAAAGCTGTTGTAGTATGACCATAAGGAGACTGCTGAAGTATGTAGTGAGTTTGGAGTGTCTGCAGTGCAAAACTGTGAAGTTATTGATCATTATAAGTTATTAATGATTAATAATCATTTAAAAAAATCACCAAAATTATACCAAACCTTTCTTGTTCAAAAAAGCTGTTGTAGTATGACCATAAGGAGACTGCTGAAGTATGCAGTGAGTTTGGAGTGTCTGCAGTGCAAAACAGTGAAGTTATTGATCATTATAAGTTATTAATGATTAATAATCATTTAAAAAAATCACCAAAATTATACCAAACCTTTTTTGCTCCAAAGAACTGTTGTAGTATGACCATGAGGAGACTGCTGAAGTATGTAGTGAGTTTGGAGTGTCTGCAGTGTAAAACAGAGACGTTATTGATCATTATTAAAGTTAGTACTGATTAACAATAATAAAAGAAATCACCAAAATTACACTAAACTTTCTTTGTTCAAAACAGCTGTTGTAGTATGACCAGATGGGTACTCTTGAAGTATGTAGTGAGTTTGGAGTGTCTATAGTGTAACACAGTGAAGTTATTGATCATTATATAAGTTATTAATGATTAATAATCATTTAAAAAATCACCAAAATTATACCAAACCTTTTTTGCTCCAAAGAACTGTTGTAGTATGACCACGAGGAGACTGCTGAAGTATGTAGTGAGTTTGGAGTGTCTGCAGTGCAAAACAGTGAAGTTATTGATCATTATAAGTTATTAATGATTAATAATCATTTAAAAAAATCACCAAAATTATACCAAACCTTTCTTGTTCAAAAAAGCTGTTGTAGTATGACCATAAGGAGACTGCTGAAGTATGTAGTGAGTTTGGAGTGTCTGCAGTGCAAAACTGTGAAGTTATTGATCATTATAAGTTATTAAAGATTAATAATCATTTAAAAAAATCACCAAAATTATACCAAACCTTCTTTGCTCCAAAGAACTGTTGTAGTATGACCATAAGGAGACTGCTGAAGTATGCAGTGAGTTTGGAGTGTCTGCAGTGCAAAACAGTGAAGTTATTGATCATTATAAGTTATTAATGATTAATAATCATTTAAAAAAAATCACCAAAATTATACCAAACCTTTCTTGTTCAAAAAAGCTGTTGTAGTATGACCATAAGGAGACTGCTGAAGTATGCAGTGAGTTTGGAGTGTCTGCAGTGCAAAACAGTGAAGTTATTGATCATTATAAGTTATTAAAGATTAATAATCATTTAAAAAAAATCACCAAAATTATACCAAACCTTTTTTGCTCCAAAGAACTGTTGTAGTATGACCATAAGGAGACTGCTGAAGTATGCAGTGAGTTTGGAGTGTCTGCAGTGCAAAACAGTGAAGTTATTGATCATTATAAGTTATTAATGATTAATAATCATTTAAAAAAAATCACCAAAATTATACCAAACCTTTCTTGTTCAAAAAAGCTGTTGTAGTATGACCATAAGGAGACTGCTGAAGTATGCAGTGAGTTTGGAGTGTCTGCAGTGCAAAACAGTGAAGTTATTGATCATTATAAGTTATTAAAGATTAATAATCATTTAAAAAAAATCACCAAAATTATACCAAACCTTTTTTGCTCCAAAGAACTGTTGTAGTATGACCATAAGGAGACTGCTGAAGTATGCAGTGAGTTTGGAGTGTCTGCAGTGTAAAACAGAGACGTTATTGATCATTATTAAAGTTAGTACTGATTAACAATAATAAAAGAAATCACCAAAATTACACTAAACTTTCTTTGTTCAAAACAGCTGTTGTAGTATGACCAGATGGGTACTCTTGAAGTATGTAGTGAGTTTGGAGTGTCTATAGTGTAACACAGTGAAGTTATTGATCATTATATAAGTTATTAATGATTAATAATCATTTAAAAAATCACCAAAATTATACCAAACCTTTCTTGTTCAAAACAGCTGTTGTAGTATGACCATAAGGAGACTGCTGAAGTATGCAGTGAGTTTTGAGTGTCTACAGTGCAAAACAGTGAAGTTATTGATCAGTATTGAAATGATTGGTGATTAATATTCCCAATAAATATTCACTAAAATTATGCCAAGACTTTTTTGCTCCAAAGAACTGTTGTAGTATGACCATGAGGAGATTGCTGAAGTATGTAGTGAGTTTGGAGTGTCTGCAGTGCAAAACTGTGAAGTTATTGATCATTATAAGTTATTAATGATTAATAATCATTTTAAAAAATCACCAAAATTATACCAAACCTTTTTTGCTCCAAAGAACTGTCGTAGTATGACCATAAGGAGACTGCTGAAGTATGTAGTGAGTTTGGAGTGTCTGCAGTGCAAAACTGTGAAGTTATTGATCAGTATTGAAATGATTGGTGATTAATATTCCCAATAAATATTCACTAAAATTATGCCAAGACTTTTTTGCTCCAAAGAACTGTTGTAGTATGACCATGAGGAGATTGCTGAAGTATGTAGTGAGTTTGGAGTGTCTGCAGTGCAAAACTGTGAAGTTATTGATCATTATAAGTTATTAATGATTAATAATCATTTAAAAAAATCACCAAAATTATACCAAACCTTTCTTGTTCAAAACAGCTGTTGTAGTATGACCATAAGGAGACTGCTGAAGTATGTAGTGAGTTTGGAGTGTCTGCAGTGTAAAACAGAGACGTTATTGATCATTATAAGTTATTAAAGATTAATAATCATTTAAAAAAATCACCAAAATTATACCAAACCTTCTTTGCTCCAAAGAACTGTTGTAGTATGACCATAAGGAGACTGCTGAAGTATGTAGTGAGTTTGGAGTGTCTGCAGTGCAAAACTGTGAAGTTATTGATCATTATAAGTTCTTAAAGATTAATAATCATTTAAAAAAATCACCAAAATTATACCAAACCTTCTTTGCTCCAAAGAACTGTCGTAGTATGACCATAAGGAGACTGCTGAAGTATGTAGTGAGTTTGGAGTGTCTGCAGTGCAAAACTGTGAAGTTATTGATCAGTATTGAAATGATTGGTGATTAATATTCCCAATAAATATTCACTAAAATTATGCCAAGACTTTTTTGCTCCAAAGAACTGTTGTAGTATGACCATGAGGAGATTGCTGAAGTATGTAGTGAGTTTGGAGTGTCTGCAGTGCAAAACTGTGAAGTTATTGATCATTATAAGTTATTAATGATTAATAATCATTTAAAAAAATCACCAAAATTATACCAAACCTTTCTTGTTCAAAACAGCTGTTGTAGTATGACCATAAGGAGACTGCTGAAGTATGTAGTGAGTTTGGAGTGTCTGCAGTGCAAAACTGTGAAGTTATTGATCATTATAAGTTATTAAAGATTAATAATCATTTAAAAAAATCACCAAAATTATACCAAACCTTCTTTGCTCCAAAGAACTGTTGTAGTATGACCATAAGGAGACTGCTGAAGTATGTAGTGAGTTTGGAGTGTCTGCAGTGCAAAACTGTGAAGTTATTGATCATTATAAGTTCTTAAAGATTAATAATCATTTAAAAAAATCACCAAAATTATACCAAACCTTCTTTGCTCCAAAGAACTGTTGTAGTATGACCATAAGGAGACTGCTGAAGTATGCAGTGAGTTTGGAGTGTCTGCAGTGCAAAACAGTGAAGTTATTGATCATTATAAGTTATTAATGATTAATAATCATTTAAAAAAAATCACCAAAATTATACCAAACCTTTCTTGTTCAAAAAAGCTGTTGTAGTATGACCATAAGGAGACTGCTGAAGTATGCAGTGAGTTTGGAGTGTCTGCAGTGCAAAACAGTGAAGTTATTGATCATTATAAGTTATTAAAGATTAATAATCATTTAAAAAAAATCACCAAAATTATACCAAACCTTTTTTGCTCCAAAGAACTGTTGTAGTATGACCATAAGGAGACTGCTGAAGTATGCAGTGAGTTTGGAGTGTCTGCAGTGTAAAACAGAGACGTTATTGATCATTATTAAAGTTAGTACTGATTAACAATAATAAAAGAAATCACCAAAATTACACTAAACTTTCTTTGTTCAAAACAGCTGTTGTAGTATGACCAGATGGGTACTCTTGAAGTATGTAGTGAGTTTGGAGTGTCTATAGTGTAACACAGTGAAGTTATTGATCATTATATAAGTTATTAATGATTAATAATCATTTAAAAAATCACCAAAATTATACCAAACCTTTCTTGTTCAAAACAGCTGTTGTAGTATGACCATAAGGAGACTGCTGAAGTATGTAGTGAGCTTTGAGTATCTACAGTGCAAAACAGTGAAGTTATTGATCATTATAAGTTATTAATGATTAATAATCATTTTAAAAAATCACCAAAATTATACCAAACCTTTCTTGTTCAAAACAGCTGTTGTAGTATGACCATAAGGAGACTGCTGAAGTATGCAGTGAGTTTTGAGTGTCTACAGTGCAAAACAGTGAAGTTATTGATCAGTATTGAAATGATTGGTGATTAATATTCCCAATAAATATTCACTAAAATTATGCCAAGACTTTTTTGCTCCAAAGAACTGTTGTAGTATGACCATGAGGAGATTGCTGAAGTATGTAGTGAGTTTGGAGTGTCTGCAGTGCAAAACTGTGAAGTTATTGATCATTATAAGTTATTAATGATTAATAATCATTTTAAAAAATCACCAAAATTATACCAAACCTTTTTTGCTCCAAAGAACTGTCGTAGTATGACCATAAGGAGACTGCTGAAGTATGTAGTGAGTTTGGAGTGTCTGCAGTGCAAAACTGTGAAGTTATTGATCAGTATTGAAATGATTGGTGATTAATATTCCCAATAAATATTCACTAAAATTATGCCAAGACTTTTTTGCTCCAAAGAACTGTTGTAGTATGACCATGAGGAGATTGCTGAAGTATGTAGTGAGTTTGGAGTGTCTGCAGTGCAAAACTGTGAAGTTATTGATCATTATAAGTTATTAATGATTAATAATCATTTAAAAAAATCACCAAAATTATACCAAACCTTTCTTGTTCAAAACAGCTGTTGTAGTATGACCATAAGGAGACTGCTGAAGTATGTAGTGAGTTTGGAGTGTCTGCAGTGTAAAACAGAGACGTTATTGATCATTATTAAAGTTAGTACTGATTAACAATAATAAAAGAAATCACCAAAATTACACTAAACTTTCTTTGTTCAAAACAGCTGTTGTAGTATGACCATGAGGGGACCTCTGATGTGTGGTGTGATTTTAGCGTCTGTATACTGTACAACAGTGGAGTTATTGATTTTTGTGTCCAGCGTGTTTTTCTTTTGTTGCAATTTACAGACGGTCCCTGGGCACTGGCACGGCTGCGGGCTGCGCATTTTCGTCACAATTTTACATCGAGCTCGCAGGGCTGCTTATTTTTGTATAAATCGGGGTTTTTGTCCTTGTAGCTGGTAGTCTATGCTATCAAGATGTGATAGAGGCATCATTTGTGTTTTGTCGATGTGTGGCTTCAGACTTATTGATCCCGGAAAGCCGAATCTGTGAATGTCTTTCTAACTTTACTTAAGTTCAACTCGGCTCTATTAGTTTGGCAAAATAACGTCAACTGAAGGCACATGACAGCGACATTATTGTTCATACGCATAGATAGCTAAAACACTGTAACTTTATAGTTAAAAACTCACCGGTATTTCAGACGTTTATTATTATGGCAGCAGCTGAGGGGGTGTGTGTGACTCCGGTAACTTTATTAGCTGCGGCTAACGTTAGATTGAGAAGCTAAAGTTAAGAATAAGCTTTTGTTAAGTCCCAAAAGTTAAAAATAAATAAATTACAATAAAATAAAATAATTAAATAAACTACTCCTCCCTGTAAGAGCAGAGCTCTGTGTGGTTGGCGTGGTGGTCAGGTGTGTTTGTTTCTCCAGGAAGCCTACGGCAGCAACATGGCAGGAGCTTAACCCCCCGGCCCAGCCCCGGCTCTCTAACCTTACTCCATCGCTTGATATTGATATTGAGCTTGATATTTTCATCGAAACTAGACCATAGCTAATTAATTGCCATACATGCACTTCGATGGCCTACAGATTTTTCCGACAGAGAATATTCTGTTAATGTGATGCCTCATGCTCGTGCTACACCATTTTAGCTAGCTTTAACCTCTTACAAAAAATGTGCAGTTATATACCGTGTTATCCAAACGTGTAGCCTATACTTACTTTAAGCAAGCTGTGTATATTCATCAACACTGATGTGCAAAAGGAACATTAATGCACCCTTAAAAAATAGCATACAACAACTAACATTAACATTGGACTTAGCCTACCTTGTTAGAGCTATAGACAGGACTCCGCGACACTTATCGACACATAAAATACTTACTTAAAAAAGATACTCCGTGAAGTCTGGAGGTAAAGTCGTCCTCTGCTGACCGCGCTCGAGTCTGACTCCAAGTCGTCCCGTCCCGCCCTTTAGACTCACACGTCACAGATCCGTTGGAATTCTGGGAGCAACACTGTTAAGTGTTGATTTTAAAATCAACGCCCTGGATTTAACGCCCTGGATTAACGCCCTGGATTAACGCCCTGGATTAACACCAACTCTTTTGAGGAATTAACTCTCACATAGTTGAATTAAACTAAGCAAGTGTTAAATTAACACTGTATTTTTAACATACAACACCAACACTGGAAATCTAACACTTTTGATTTTCCTGTGTACCTAAATATATATTCTCATTCAGAGAAAAACATATTATTATCATTTACTAGGGGTTGGGCAAGTTAACGCGTTATTATCACGTAAACGCATTAATTTATTAACGCCGACATTTATTTTATCGCGCGTTAACGCATGTTGCTCCATGCTTTTGTTTTGAAAAATCTGTTACTGGCTGCTGCGGAACCGGAAAACAATTGGCAATTTTGTTTGTAGACTTTTTTTTTTTTATAAAAACAGGATGACATTAATGCCCTGGCAGTGGCAATAAGCTTTATTTCATTTTACACTAAGCTTTTACACTAAATATGTGTTACTGACAAGTGTTGATGTTAAAAGTGTTTGAACAACATATGTTATGGCACTTTAGTTCATATGGCAGCAGAATATTTCAATAAAAGTGCATTTTACACTACTTTTGAATTCATTATTTGATTTTGCGAATACAATGCGATTAATCATGATTAATCAGGGAAATAATGCAATTAATCACGATTAAAGATTTTAATCGTTGCCCAGCCCTACTATTTACATATTGCCCATTTAAGCTTTTCAATAGTGTTGTTGTTCTCACATCATTTGTTTCACATCTTTGTTTGTTTCCCATTCTGTATTAGGGACAGATCAAGATTGCAGGCAGACCAGTCCACTGCCCATGCCCTCTGCTTCCTCACTTATGCATTTGTAATGTATAATATGGTTTTGCCATAACTTGTTGAAAAACACATTAATTCCCTGGAAAAGATGGTCTCTTGAAGGTAACAGATGTTGCTCTACAATCTCAAAATAATATTCACTACCCATCTTTGTCCCTCAAAGACTCAGCCTTTCATGGATTCATGGTTTATACCAAATTATTATTCAGTCGTCTGTAGACAGCATCTGTTTGAAAAAGCATAATTATTTTTCCCCCAAACTCATTAAGGGCTCTAAATTGCCACATCCAAACACTTTTTGAAATGTGTTGCAGACCTGAAAAGAAGAAATGCATGTATAATAACAAATGAAATGAAGCCAATGATGCAAAACATGAAATCACTTGTGTTGTCTTTTTTGCTTGTTATTTATTTATTTATTTTTTTTGTGATGATTTGGTATTGCATGTGGTGTAAAGAACAGAAATCACCTATATAAATACACAACTTTGAAGGCTGTGCTGTCATAACTTTAATGATACTATGAAACAGAAGTGACATACTTTGTTTTCATCTGTATAAATGCAATGATTTGTGTTTTGTTTCTACTTTATGTTTTACCAGGAAACTAGAATAGCAGCAATGGCAGATCACAAATTCTTCTTTTACTTGATTGTCCATTCCACCCAACAGTGATCTTTGTTGTCCTTATATGAAGACCTGGAATATGGAGAGCAGTGTTTTTTTTTTTTTTTAAGGCTTTAGATTTACACTTTAGTAGTAACTGTTAGATGGTGTTGTGCACATAAACTAGCCTTTACCCAAATTAATCTCTGAAATTTTAGAATTCCAAAGACCTGCTCGTGCCTGGCTTATGGGTTGTGATTTTAAATGCATATGAGTAGAAAGGAAGTTTTGCTTTCTCTAATGATTGATAGTAACTAGTGGTACAGAAAATTAATCTAAATTCACTATGGAACAAGATCCTATTGAAGTTACACTCACATATAGCACTGGTATTATACATCCATTCATCATCCATCTCATCTTGATTCTCTTCAGAATATACAGTGCATAGACCCAAAAAGATGTTATTAAAACTGTTCTTGTAGTTTAGGAATATGCACTCCAGCTTTCCTTAAGCATCAGATTATTAGATTGAGTGGACGTTCAGCATTTACAGCAAATTGGAAGGACTTCTATGTTATTCCAGTGTTTTATAGATTTTTTGTTTAAGAAAATATATTAAAACATTTTGTCTATGTGATACTGCAACACAATGTAAGTCATTCCTGAGGGATTACATAGTTCCTGGAAGCTCCTACAATTTAAAACATATGGGAAACATTCTCTGGAAGAGGCCTGGGAGGCTGGATCGCAAGATCATAACTGTTCCTTGTTCTTCTATACGGAGATCATCCACCCAGCTTAGGGGTTACAGCCCCCAGTTCCCCCAATCACGATTGGCATCACTGTTGCCTTCACACCACTCATCTCTTCGAGCTCTTCCTTCAGTCCGCGATATTTTCAAGCTACTTGTGTTCCTTCTTACTATCACTTAGGATTGCTACGTCAACCACCACTGCTGTCCTCTGATGTTTATTGACCACACCATGTTAGGCTGATTAACCATTACTCATTTGTAGGTCTGGATCTGCTAGTCCAGACTCTGGACCCTGGAAGTCCTTGACCTTGTGGCCTCAAGCCTATACTTGGCGAAGATGTTTCTGTGTACCATGCGAGCTACCTGGTTATAGTGTTCCATGTGTGCCTTGCTACACTGTTTCAGGGGGGTCTTTGCCCAGCCTGCATCTGGGGTTCTGTCTGGTGTAGTAGACTCCGGACTCTACTGATCTTGTGTTTAGGGCTTTTTCTGGTACAGCTATGATCAGCGCCTCTGTGTTGTCTTTCAGTCCAGCCTTTACTAGTTATTGGCATGGTTTTTTTTTTGCTGAGTTTCAGTAGCCTGAGGCACTCACTGAGCAGGTCATCAGTGGGGACCATCTTCTTAATGTAATCCTGGAGGCCTGCTGGCCTTTCCTCCTGGACAGTGGCTCTGTTGATCACTCGTCCTCAACCTCCCTCCCTTCACTTAGTGTTTAAACCTCAGGATGCTGGACCCATGAACTGAAAGGAATTTCCTTGTCTTTAACTCAATGACTTGCATCTCTTCCAATGGCCAGGATATACCAGCGGGGTATCTGATTACTGGCAGGACATACGTTTTGATCATCTGGATTTTGTTTTTTGCGTTCAGCGGACTCTTCGGGACCTGTCTCGCCCTCTCTAGGTATTTGGCTGTGGCTGACTTCTGTGCTGCCTCCTCATGATTGCCCTCTGCCTGTGGGATCCCCTGGTACCTGTAGCTGTCCTGAATATTTGCTATGTTGCCCTCCAGTAGTTCAACCCCTTCAGTTCTGATCATCTTTCCTCTCCTAGATACCATTCGCACACACCAGTCTTTATGACACCCTGATGTCGTTGTTGTAGATGCCGGAGGGGTTGTAACACTACAGTATGTTCCTCTTTGAAAAATTGTGCTTTATTTGATTCAAGTCAGGTTACATACTGCACTGACTTTCAGACATTTGGAGTCTTCTTGTCAGCCAGTGTTTTTGCATATTCATATCATATCTGATATTGCCTTCCTCAGGCATAGGAGGGTGGGTGTGCCAAAGAGCAAGCAAAGGCATCTGTCTCAAGCCACTTTCACAGAGTGATTGCAGTATAAAGATGCACTGGAGATCACTTCATTCTGGCTTAGCTCTCCGACTGTGCATGCACAATGATCCCACAAAGGTGTTATATTCCCTCTCCAGTGTGTGCTTTCACAATGTACTACTGTATTCTGCAATCCGAAGAGTTCCTTTCTTCTTCTTCATGCTCCAGTCAGCAACAAAGCCCAAATATTTCTGGTCACTGGCTGTTTTATAAGAGTGGCAATGAATAAAACACAGTGCTGAAGAATTATTACAAAAAAAAAAAAAAAGGTTTTCACCTGGCTGCTTCTGTGGGACATGCACAGTTGTGCTGGCCTCAATTTTCCTGTTGCTGCTGACAACAGTGTTCGACCGGTAGCTAATGCCCAAAGTGACAAAGCTTTCTAAGGATCCACTCCAGCTCGTGTCTGCCTCTCTGATAACTGTGGTTGAAAGCTGGGATTTTTATTTATTTATTCCTGCTGTGTCATTAGCATTCTTGTCAGTTGGCTTAATATTCTGACAATGGGCCTTTACGCCACTGTCAGATTTCCACCTTCCCCATGATGGACTGATTTCATTCTCTGTGTGGCGTTTGCAGCCACCCTCATGCCCCTATTATACCTCTCCGCTACGGTAGTTCACACAGCACTGATCTCACCCCATTATGCCCTGTTCCTACATCTCAAGGTGGTACAGAGCCATCACAACAGTAGAGCAAAATGCTACACCTCTCTGCCCTCTGTCCCTTCTACACAGCACAATGGGGAGGAAAAAAGGCACAGCAGTGGTGGAACGAGCTGGCAGTGTAAAACAATAAGAAATATATTGGTCTCAAAGTGAGAAAGTTCTGGTGTTCACATCCTGTTTTAAAATTACATTCATCCGGCCACCCCGGTGGTGCAGTGGTTAGGGCAGGCGGCCATATACAGAGGCTACAGTCGTCGTGCAGCGGCTGGTCGTGAGTTCAATTCCCGGCTCCGTGACTCTTTCCCGTGTGTCTGCCCCCCTTCCTGTCTCTCAACTTTCAATAAAAGGCTGCTAGAGCCAAAAAAAAAAAAATTATGTTCATCCAAATGGTACATGCAAACGCCACAGTGGTGCTTGGTTTTTAAATGATCAAAAGTTCTCTAACTTGTTTGTCAATGTATTTGCTTTTCCTGCTCAAAAGCTGTATACTGGGGTCTTATGTTCAATATCGGCTGTCTACAGTCACAAACTGTTCAATTTTTACTATTCAGAGAGAAAAAATTCTTTTTTCAGCCTAGAAATAATTCAGAAATGTCAACTTTAAAATGAAAAATTAATTAGAGTTCTTTTAATATGTGACATTTTAACGAATTTGCACAGGGTTGTTCTTATTTTTGAGGTATACAGTATAACTAATTCAATCACCAAAATGACAAAAATAAAACTTATTAAATAGTTATTAAATATATTTTTCCTATATGACATAAGAATGTCCCATTTTAATGGTGTTACTGAGCACATCTGGTCCCTAAAAAGAGGTTCTGAGAAGAAGGTGACTGTAGTCAGCAGGGTGATTGTTACTGAGGAAAAAAGGGTGCCGATACTTTGCGTTCTCAGATTACATTAATGTACACCTACAGATGCCATTCACTTTGAAAGAAAGCGACAAGCACACAAAACATTCATTGTTACTCAATGAGACTGTGTATCTCTTCTTTTATCTTGCCCTTCTCTGTATTTTCATCACTCCTGCAGTTGTTTTCCTCCCTCAGCCTGTCGCAACATCTTGTTGCCACTTGTGGTCAAACTTTGCCATCGCTAATGTGACAGAGGCAGACAATAGTCTGTGCTGCATATACCGGATTCCCATCTACTAATCAGCATGAGCTCTCTGGCCCTTTGATCCTATGTTGTTGTGGTCCAGATAGGCTTCTGGTCTTTGAAGGTATATGTGATGGAAAAACTACTTTCAAATGTGGAGAATCCATTGGCTCTGGTTGTGCGACTCGACACAGCTCACCACGTGTCTTTCAGTGCAAAGAGCTGCCTCTGGCCTTGTAAACTGTACCTGGCAACAATGACTGAACGTGTGTGAGGGTAGATAGTAGGCAGGGAATGTAATGATTATTCAGGGTCCGCCACGTAAGGAAGTTCTGACTAGGGGTCATGTCTGGCAGTTTGAAGTGAACATTATGACCCAGTTCAGTTCAATAATTCTTCAATATTACAGGGTTGATGTTTTTTTTTTACTTTAGATCCTTTACTCTCCTTCACTCCCAGAGCCTGTGTCACCAAGACAATGACAACTGCTGTGGGTTAAAACTGTGATTAATACGTTATGGAATTCTTAAGAGGGGCTCGAGTCTTAGATTATTCATGAGATCAGTATAAAAGTAAGTGAATAATTAATTCAGCATAATAATAAGCTTTAAGAGTCAGGTGTAAACCACTATCCAAATAATATCTAATCTTTTGGTTTAAAGTATATATGATATTAAAATGTCAGGCAATATACTTTTCAGCCTGCTCTGAGTCTCCAACACTGATGAGCAGGAGGAGAAAAGTATTTAAATATTGAGTTCATTCAGCTTCTTTTTTTTTCAATATCCTTCTTATCATGCAAGTGCTGTGCTTCCCCAGGTGAACTGTGTGGCACAATGCTGGATGAAAGGAATGGAACTTGTTATTTTTTTCTCTATTTTTCAAAGACACATTGTAAGCAGCACAAAAGGGAAGAGAGCCGAACTATTTTCAAATCAGCTGTGTCTTTAGGGAAATCTGCCGGCGGATGACATTGAAGTTAAAAGTGCACAGACAGAGACTTTCTTGCTCTGGAAATCGTGCATGTGAGGAGCCTTTCTGTTCATGAACTTGACTGGGTAAACAGCTGATTCGTATGTTATCAGCCCATTAAGGGGTTGTTATATAGATATAGATATGACGAGTGAGGGTGTCCCTTCACCTCCGAGCAGGCTTACCTATTATCAGTAATAAGTAAGAGCACTCAGCACTCACTTGGGAATGTTATCAGCCCATTAAAAGGCCATTATCAATTGTCAACACTCCTTAAATTAATGCTTCAGTTTAGTTTAGCCATACTTCACTAATGGTAGTGTGACTTATTAGCTGCTTTGCCACCAGTAAATGAGAAGTTAATTTATGCAAACTCTTGCAGTTGTGTGAATAAATGCATACAATGGGTCAGATTTGCTAAACCATAAACACTGCCTGTCGTGCCTATAAGGTGCTCAACATAATTGGTATCTTAAAGCCTCTCACTGTGCACCAATTATGTTGTGCATATGACGTACTCGTTTAGTTACGAAGGGGGTTTTTACCAACTGTCTTAAGAGATAGTTGTTAATAACCAGAAATGTATTAACAAAGTTAACACACATTGAAACAGGGCACCACTTGATAGATCAGGAAACTAAACGGTAGACTAAACAGTACAATCAGTCTCAAAGTGGCTGTTGATCTATTTGTGCCAACCTGTGACCAGGTGTGGCGCTATAGAGCAACAGAGAAGCTGTTAGTCCAAGCAGAGACCTCTTCAACCAGCAAATGTTACAAACCTGTGTAAAATAACCACAAATAACTTATCTCATTAGAATATATCAGAATTTATTAACACAAGTATTAAGATGAAGCAAAAACTTGAATCAAGATCCTGATATCTACTAACTAAAAGACAACTAGACTAACATAAGCAAATAAAACATTAAATGGAAAAGAGTATCAACTTATACACATGTATGTGGGGGACTATGTGTGTGTGTGTGTGTGTGTGTGAGAGAGAGAGATAAACTAAGTTGGCTTTGTAGCATGAGGAGGATTCCAAGATGGCGGACGAGGTCAGGTGGTGACTTTGTCCCTCGCCAAGATGGCTGCCACCTCACACGATAAGAGTTTTTAAAGATGGCAGACGAGGTCACGTGGTAACCTCGCTCTCTGACCAAGATGGCGGAGGGCAAAGCAGGGATTTTCTCCTGCTGATAATTGTAACGTAGTGGTTAGTAGAAGTGAAAAGAAAGGAAAGGACAGAGTAAAATCATCAAAGCTAGATATTTCCTAGCGATTAGCAACAGCAATTCAGTTGTTTCCTCCACAGATGCAGCAATGTGAAGCCACTTCACAGAGCTGCTCTGATCTTTGAACTGGGAAACGGAGATTCAAGTTGCTTTTCACAATAAAAAAAAACATCAAAGCAATTTAGTTATGGCGGGACAGGTGATCCGGTTCTATGCATATGTGACACGCAAGAGGAAAGGGAATTTGCAAACAACACTAAACTAAGCTCTGCCCAGACACAAAAAGCTCTTACGTGGATCACTCTTGGAAGCGATCGATGGCATTGTGGAGTCCGTGGAAGTCAGGATTGATGATCCAGAATTGGTTGATTAGGGCAGGTTTGAAAGTACGCTCCGCTGGTATCGAGGAGTGGCTCTCCTCCTCTTTCTCTCTCTCTTTGTGGTTAACAGAGAGATGCGGCGTTATGCAGCAACAGTAGCTAAGCTGTCTTCCTTTCTGGTTCGTCTGAGGCCAGTCATGCGTCCGAGGCGCACGGGTGATTTCTGCGTGTCGTTTCTTCTTCTGTACGTTGCAGCTCACTCCGAAGGCGCATCACAATTGGACAAGGCGTGTGATTGTCATTGGACAACCAGAGGGATCTCCTACAGACAGGTCGCCAGGGAACTGCAGGCCTTCAGCTAATTAGCTTGCTGGAGCAGGACAGAGAGAGGTAAGCCTTTGCTTGGAGGTGGTCAGAGAGCAAGAGAGAGAAGAGAGGGAGCCGCTATTTATGTGAGGGGACGGGATCCGCCTTTGCCGGGGACCCCTGCTGTTATTATGAGCGTCCTTAGCCAGTAAGAGGGGATGATATCACTTTCACATCTTGTTGTAAAACAATAAAACATTGCAAAGCATGTTGGGGGTTGCGGTCATTTCAGTGGTCTTTTGTCTCAAATTGCCATGTCCTCTTTCTGTAACCCATGGCGTGTGGCCCAACACTGCCTATGGAAGTTTCCAGTTCTGCAGGTGAACTATGCAGGTGAAATTTGTGCTGATCTACATACAAAAGGTGGGATTAACTAATGTTCAATACCATCAAAAGCATTGTATCAGGATCTATGAACAACACCACTGGTACCTTTCGTGTAGTTTGTTTCCTGCTGTCACAACACATGTTGCACAGTATCGAAGCCTCCTCTTCTAAGAAATTATCAAGACTACATCAAATGTCATAGTTGTCATAGTCATTGTCATAGTTTATCACTTTCCACTTAAAGCCCTAAATTTATATGCAGTTAAAAATACATAAATAAATAAATGAGGATGGTTGGAGTCAGTAAACTGTCATAAATGACTGACAAATTAACATATATTTGAATAACAATTTTTACACATTATTTTCATATTAGACACTTAAAATATTGTAATTAAAAGAAACTAAAAATGAAAATTTGTCAACTTTGTTTAATATCCCACTAAACTCTTGAAAAATAAAAAATAAAATAAAAACAGCTTATTTCTGGGGTGGCATCCTGTGTAAATACATATGCAGAAGCACAAAAATCACTGTCCATCCCTGCACTACCTGACTGGATAAAGCAACAAAAGCCCTGCTGAATGGGGGATGTCTTGTTTGGATGAGCTTATGTGTCATATAGGTTGCCATAACGTGCCTCTACATTAACGTCAAAGTCCAGCAAATAGCCTAATAACAAAAGTCTCATATTCCAAATGTCAATGTTCTTCCTATTTGTTTTTAGATTACAAAGACAGTAAAAATCTGGTATTTAAAAAGCTGTTGTTGCTGGTATTATAACTCTCTGACAGACATGCTCTTTTCATTTCAATGAGACGGAGACACAGTGAATGCAAACACAATGCCTACGCCAGTTTAGTTGTGCAAAGATTTTGTTTGTAATGCTATTTCATCCTCTGTCAAAATATCTGTTCTGCCTTCTAAGCTCATCTGAAATAATGAAACTTACAAGAGAGCGTGTGTGCTCTGTCTACAGCAGAATCAAGAAAGATAGAAATGAGTGTGTCAATGTGGAATGCTTACAAACCCTCACCTGTTTATATGGGAAATTTCACAGTGATGTGTTTAAAACTGCAGGCATCTTCTGCGTTTGAGAGGTGAATGCTGCAGTGTCAAATTTCCATGACAATGGAACATCAGGTTCTTTTGCAGAATTGCAAAGGCAGTATGGCACCAGTTCAGCACCAATGTGACTTTCATTTTGTGCTCTACTCCCCTCTTTCTCTTGTTCTCTCTCTTCCCTCATCTCTTGGAAAAAAAAAAAACCCAACAAAACAAATACATAAAATATTGAATTGCCTGTATACAATAACCTATGGAGCTAACTGGACCTGCTTTTGATGTGTGACGGACATTGCCTGCCTCGTGCTTTAAGGTTTTCTCAAGTATGAAAACCATGAAAAGCGCTTAAATTATGAGATGTATTATTATCAAGATGAGATGTGTAGTGTGTAACTGCAGTGCTAAGTATTTGTGTACTCTATGCCATGGTGTGAAAGGAAACAAAAGACCTATTTAAAGACTTTGGCCTGTTTTGTTTTTAATATTTTAGTTATTCTATCACATGGAGCAAGTATAATGCTGAATACTTCATACTCCTCTTTCCATCCTTGCATACTAAGTCAACTGTAGCAGTAGCCAAGGCAATAATGATACCACATAATTAGGGCCTCATATCCCTTAGCTTCCTCCATTATTGCACTCTCCATACCAGAAATCTCCATTTGAATGTTTCTCAATATGAGAGAAACTCATTAGTTGTAGACAATAAGGATTAGGACTATGCAAAGCTTAACTGAAATGTGGGAGCTAAAAGGAAATGAGGTCTTCTATTACCATACCAGAGACATGCTCATCAGCTCCACCTCCTTGTGGTGAATTTTGAGGAAGAATAGTTTTGTGTTCACATATAGATACAGAAGGGATGTCTTTATGTATACAACAGAAAATGCTCAGTAACTCAGTGTGTTATAGACTGTTTTGTGTTCACTGTAAGTTAACTTATGCAACTCTTTTTTTTATTTGTCATCAGACATCATGTTTTACATGGACATATAAATGAAACAGAGGTGAAAAAAAATACAGAACATATTCAGATTTGCAGCTTGCTTGCTTCGTCTCCCTCACATGTTTATAACACTAACAATGAAGTAATGAAGTAATGTAACATTTTTGCAACTGTACCAGATCACTTAGGTAGAAGCAGTTGGACTTCCACAAAGATGAATGCTGCCCGCTCCAGTGTCCCAGAGGAGACAGCGTTTGTTATAGCAAGTTTTACTTTTGGATCATTCGTCAAATGAAATAAGTAGGCTGCCGCTGCAATACTGTGTATATAGTGTAAAATGGGTGAAAGATTAATCAGAGAAAACTCTATTACTATGACAGGAATTAATGTAGGAAGAAGAGGTGGATGGCGAATGGATAAATTAAGGTGGGAAAAAAAGGACAAAAGTTGTGAGGGGGTTAAAAAAAAAAATCCAGTACCAAGTCACATGGAAAATCTAGTCAACAAATCCCAGTTTGAGTGTCCCCATACTCCCTCAGGAGCTACTCCTTCTTCATTTATTTACAGTTGTCTGCAGCAGCTCAAGTAGATAAACAACTGCAACTCCCCTGTGAGAGGTCCGCGCCACTACCACGGCCTCAAATGATTATGAAGTGCAGTATCAAATATGGAGCACTCTATTGTGCTGAAGTGTGCAACACACACCCACAAACGCAAAAAATGGCGGATGATACACAAGACCATCAAGCGCTCAGTTTCCTCACAGACAAATATGCAAGTTCCCTGCTCCCCACTTTACATGTATGGAAGTAATATGCTCCTCACTGTTACAGCAACATCTTTCAGTGGTCAATCTATATGTATTTTAATTATTTAATTATTTCTTCTTTTCTACAGTGCTCATTAAAATATATTGTGGCGACGGCTCGGCCGCGCAGTGACTGATGGGATAATCACCTCCCTGGACGTTTCCCTCAATATATTAGTCGATGTAGTTCAGTCCAACTTACTTGTTTTATTGGTTGTTTTATGCTGCATTTTAATGTTGATCTGTTGATTGTTTCTGTGGGTTTGTTAGGTTTATCACATGGCCTTCAAACAAAAAGATTAAGAATTGTTGCTTGTTTCTTGGTACTATTGCCACAAGGAGACAGCAGAAAAGGTGTCACCTATATCCTACCTTTCTAACCATGAACATCCTTTTTTTTTTTTTTGCAATTTCTTATGAGAGGAAACATATTGCTCTAACCTTGAAGCTTCCTGCATTAGTCTACTCTCATGACCCACAATGCTGCAGTTCAGTCCCGCGCAGAGAAACACAAAGCTTCAAACACATATTTGTTTCACACCCTGGGGCTGCCTACGCTGTTCCTAAACAAACTGCTTTATATTCCTCTACAAACTACAGTACATCACATTGTACGTTGCCAAGTCAAGAGCTGAAATTGTTATTCTGTGGCTTACACAACTTAACATGGGTAACATGCACAATCTTGGACTATAGTGATATTTTAAAAGGCTGTTTTAGCATGCATTAAAGGATGTATTCAGGAAAGGGGCTTTAGATTGCTCCAGCAGATGAGCTGTTTTGCGTGAATGTGCCTTCTTTCCGCTCTTCAGATTCAGAGATTGGAATCAGACGATATGGAAATCACATTAAATTTGTTCTGTATGAACGCATGGATGGAAGATCGTGCAGCACCAGTCGAGCAGTCGCTGCTCCTTGGAAGTGACACACATAAAGAAAAACTATTTCTTATCATGCAGTGTTGCTTAACAAAAATGGACATCTGGTCATATAAATACAGTAGCTGCAAATTCTTTTGCGCTTATTTTTTTGGATTACCTTCTTTTTATTTTCAGTGATTGCAGATAATAATTATTCTGACAGGGACAGAATATGTAATAATGTTAATCCATTTACAAAAGGTCAGTATAAGATAGAGGTAAAATGAATAAAGCAAATCACTTGAATTATAACAATAATATATCTTTTTTTATTTCTCAGAAAGTATGTTTTCCCTTGTAGCTGTTTCTTTATATAAAATGCTTAGAGTTGGAGCAAAAAATCACAAATGTTATCCTGAGTAACACCACTAATTATAGTTCAATTCAGTTCAGTTCAGCTCGATTCGATTCAGTTCAATTCAACCTTTAGCTTTCAGGTTCACTTTGGTTCAATTCAATTCAAATTAACATTGCTTGCTCTTTATTTGCAATGTTCCATTTAGCACTCACCTCATTCAACAAGATGGACAAGGTTTTCCTTGTATACAATTTAGTGAACATTCTTGTCTCTGGCTCTTCAACTCTCTGCCCGGACACAGTTTACTTACTTTGATTTAAAATTCTGGGAAACATTTGTTGGTGAAATACTGTCTTCTCTGTATATTCTACACTGGTTCTAATGTGTAATTTCATGAAATCTGTCACATTAAGCCCCTCTGTGCAGTCGTAAACCCTTGGCAAAAAAAATGGGAACTACATGTTGTAATTATTGTTGACCTTGGGGAATTGTAGCTAAGTTATGACTGGAACAAGTCTTTAATGTCCATGTCTTTATCTCAACTGTTTTTCGTGTTTTCTTTTCTTTTTACCTTTTCTTTTCCTACTTGTGCTATACCACATAGTTTTTCTCCATGCCTCATCTGCAGTTGACTGTTCAGATTTGTTGCACCAAAGCTGCACAGAAG
>JAGFBZ010001148.1:0-5000 GCA_018398805.1 Hirundichthys speculiger
CCCAAATGCAGAAGTTCAAAAAAGCAAAAAAGGTTTTATTTAACAAAAACTCCAAAACACAAAAAAGCAAAAATCCAAAAATGCAAAGAATTCAAAAATACAAACTTAACTTGATTCCATGGTAAACAGTGAGTACGAGGACAAGGCATACAGGGGATAAGGACGACAATGGACAGCAAACTGAAAGGGAGTAAGTAACAGGACTTATATACACACAGGAACAAACGAGAGGCAGGTGTGAACAATCAGGCTTGACAAGGGGAAGGAAGCAAAGTTGAAAACAACGGAGACAAGACAGACCTTCAAAGTAAAACAGGAAACACTAGAGACATGGAGAGACGCCAACTTGACAACACACAATATACAGAAAAACGATCATGGCTGCTCCAGGCCATGACATAGACATTTTGAATGGTAGAGTACCATCCTGTATTTGAAGAGCCAGATCATTGACGGGATAACATTCACTTTTACTAAAGTTCAGTTTATATCTGGAAAAACACCAAATCTCCTCAGAGCACGGGTAATATGGGGAGCACATGTAAACAGGGTCAGACACATACATTAGTAAATCATCCGCGTATAATGATACTCTATGCTCTCCCCCCCCCCCCCCCCTACAAATCCCAGTGATTGATGGTAATGCTTTAAGTGTTAAAGACATGGTTCTATGGCTAAGGCAAATAGCAACGGACTGATCGGACAGCCCTGACGGGTGCCCCTTGACAGCTGGAAATATTGTGAGCGCTTACCATTCGTGATTACAGAGGCTTTGGGTGAGGTATACAAAAGTTTGATCCAAGATATAAAATTAGGGCCATATCCAAATTTCTTTAAACAAGCAAATAAATAACCCCATTCTACCCTATCAAATGCTTTCTCTGCGTCCAGCGCGATGACCACTTCTGGTACCGCGCTGGACGCAGGAGAATGGATAATATTTAGGATCCTTATAGTGGCATGGCCTGGTATTTGAGCTCATGATTCCTGGCCCAGCGCAGTGAAGCTTCCTTCTGTTGGAATCTGGAGAAGCAGACCAGGAACGTGCGGGGGGTCGATCTCTGGCCGGCTCTGGAGGTCGGAGTGCGGTGAGCTCTCTCCAGTTCAGGCGGTGTAGAAAAAACATCGGGGCCCATAGCTTCCCTCAAAACATCTGACATGAACTTTACGGGGTCTTTGCCATCCTCGCTGCCTTCGGGAATGTTCAATATACGGAGATTGGATCTCCGCGAGCGGTTCTCGAGGTCGTCGCATCGGTCCAGCAGCGACTGGTTCTGGCTCTGGAGCGTCTTGATGGCGGACTCCGCTACTGTTAGCCGTTCAAAGTTATCACCTGCTACAGACTCGACAGAGGCAAGATGTTTCTGGAATGAAGTCACTGTTGTCTGTAGTGAGTCCAGCGAGTCTTGAATTGGTTTAATGGCGTCTTGGATCAGAGTGGAAACATCCTCCTTTAGTGCGGTTCTCTGTTTAGCAAATTCAGCAGACAAGTGGTCCATAGTTAACGCTGCAGCTGCAGGCCTTTCGGGTGTCACAGAATCTCCTGCTGTTGTCTGGGGGTTGTTAGCAAAGGATGCTAGCTTACCCGCCGCACGTGTGGCCGGAGTTTGTACATTAACTGACTTTGCGTGTTTAGACGACCTCATCTTTGAGGAACGACATAAACTAACTTCTACAGTTAAAACTGTTTTAAAAGTTGTGCAGAAAGTTCGTCCAAAAGGGAGAGTTACAAAAAGTGAACCGGGAGCCCTCGCATGTCACAACCCGGAAGTCTATATGTAGTATTCTAATACTAGTTTGAAAAGGTTATAAAATAAAAAGCCTTGGTTTCCACAGAACTCATTCCACTTCTCACTAATAGTACCCCCTCTGGGAATGTCACTAAAAACGTTTCAGCTCAATCTGATGTGGTATTATAATAAAGTGAAATCAAAATCTTATATAAATGTAGTATACTACCACTATTTCGACAAGGTAAAGATAAGATAAAAAGTACTTGTTTCCACAGACTCAATCCACTTCTCATTAACTCAACAAGTTTCAGCCCAATCTGATGTGGTATTTCAAAACAAAGTTAAAATAAAAATCATGCATTAATGCAATATACTACCACTACTTTGAAAAACCTATAAAATAGAAATTCCTGGTTTCCACAGACTCAGTCCACTTCAGATTAATATTATTCCATCTGAGAATATCACTCACACAATGTCAGCCCAATGTGATGTGGTATTTAAAAAATGTTTAACATTTATTTTAAGAGTCAACACTATTTCCTGGACTCATGTATTTTTTATTGAACAAAAGGTGAACTGATCATTTAAATTCAACCACTCTCAAACAGTTATTTAGAACACACTGGGATTTCTTTAGTAAATTAAGAGATATTGGACATTGAAATTGTCTTCTGTTCAAGAGTTTTTTAGTGTGTCCTTTGGTGAGAAACCATGACATAAAAAAATTAAGCACATAATTGGCTTTTCCAGCTGGTTTTTCTTGCACCGTCCAGGCTTTCTTCATCCATCAACAAACATTGTTCATTAAACCATTTCTCACATGCGTCGCACTGGATCTGTTTAAAACAAATGAAAATCATTATTCTGAAAGTAGTTGATGAAATTTAGGCCTTTTATTATTGGCAAATAATAGATGGAGAGGAGCAAAGCATAACCTGTAATAGATGTTTTTACTATTAAAACACAGACACACTGTATTTTAACTAAAATGTTTTTTAATTAATATAATTGTATTCAAGTTCACTTCACTTTTATTCTTTTTAGAAGAATTGTTTTCATGCATAAAAAAATATTACATACAAAATCATACCAACATAAAATCAACAGCAGTAAAGCCATGAAACCCTAGTTTAAGAACATGAATATTTAAATATATTGTATCATATTTAAAATATAAACAGAGAACTATTAAAGAATAAAAATAAAAATAAAATAAAGACCAACTGTGGTGGTTGGGTGGCGACATCATCTCATTTTCCTGGAGGCAACCGTTCCAGCTGCGTCGAGGAGTGATTGGACTCAGCTGCTCCCACTCAGCCAATCAAGATGTCTACTTATAGCCTGCTGAGTCACTCCTGGACGCCAGATTATACAGAGACCTACCGTGGTACCAGTAGGCTCCCATTTCACTTGTGTGGTAACGTTTGTTCTCAGATTCCTTGTGAGTTTCTTGTTGAATAATTGTATTCCAGTGCCTCCCATGCCCTCACAGCCCAGCACTCTCTGGATGTTTTTGTGTTTTTCTGTTTCTTGTGGACCTCATGCACCTTGTTGAGTTTTTCTCCCTTGTGGACTGATTCCTCTGTGGAAATAAATTATTGGTTTAAACCTCTGCCGCTTCTGCTCCTGGGTCTCCCCTCGGACCAGACACCACACCAACAATGGATCTTATGACAAAAGTTTTTAAGAAAAAAAAAAACAATATGGTTATGGTGGGATCTGACCATACACAAATAACATGTTATTTCAGGACCTGGTCCAACAGGTTTTGCTACTAAGCACATGGCACAGTTGCTACCCAAATCAAACACTGAAATATACATTTTTTTATTTTTTTTTATTGTTTTTATAATAAAACATGTTAGAAGTCCACCCACTAAATTAAAATCAGAATAATTTGTCTTGTTCTAGATTATTTTATAGACCCGTAATTATTCAATATGAAAGTTCATTTCAAAATATATAAGCCTGTTTAAATTTATATTGGATTGCTTTATCTTTTCTATATAATCATACATCAAACCCCTGAGTGTGAGTTGAAGTGCACAGCCATTAATAGGCAGCGTGTGCCCGCGTTCATGACAGTCGCCTTCAGTCCCTCAGAAGTGAGGTGATGCTGACCACCCTGACTGAACTGAGTGACAAAATCTTAAAATGGAAGACAAACGTCCTATCAATAATGTTCAATGCTTTGAATAAATTCAAATGAAACATGACACATTTTTCAAACACGTTTCGGGCTATGAGCATTTTTACATTTGTGAAAAAAGAAGTACATTTTATAGGGCTGTGCCAAAAAATCGATTTGCATAAGAAATGAGATTCTCATTTGCTACGATTCAGAATCGATATGAAATGTCTCAAAATCGATTTAAAAAAAAATAATAAAGATAAAATAAAATTTGCTGGCTCTCCGCATTTATTTTGTAACTACGCGGGACGCCCTTACATCACCACGCAGCCGGCTTTGGAACGCACGCAGGCGCGGAAAACACCAAAACAAAGATGGAAGAAAAGGAGATCCAACCGGCCCCCTAGAACAAATCTCCCTTCTTTATATTTCACTTCTGAAAGAAATTCAAAATTTACTGCATTGGGGATCAGTATGGCCACTCCCCTCCTGCGGCCTGATTTATGGGATGAGTAATAGGTATTTTGAAATCCAATTTTTTTTTTTTTTAATTTTTTATGTTCTAAAGAGGAAAGATGTGTCTCCTGCCAAAAGATTACCTGTAACTTTTCTCGTTTCATTTTAGCTATGATTTTACTCCTTTTGATCGGATTATGTAGCCCATTGACGTTTAGCGTAACTATGTTATATTCCTGATGATGCATATACTCTTTTCAACTTGTGTGCACTTGTGTAACTTTACCCATGATATCCAGAACAAGAACAGTGAACAACAAAACAGGAAAACAAAAACCAAAGACTTCCAAAACCAAAGTTCAGATAAAACCTTGGGTTGAGAGGAAATCCTCGAGTCAATCGAGGGCCTCTCGTCAGTGTCAGAGAAGATACTCTGCACCAATAACATTGCTTTCAAGTCAGTTCTCCCATACCCGGTATAAAGTTCCATCTTTAGCAAGCTCAAAAAAAAAAAAAAAAAAAAAAAATTAGTATTGAGTCTCTTCATAGAATAAGTAAAGGGAAGAGAAACACATTATCTTAAGTGTAAATATGAGAATGCGCATGTTTGGGAGAAAAAAAATTAAATTCTTTAGTAAGCTGACTGAAAATTAAGTTACGAAAGCATTCTCTCAAAC
>JAGFBZ010001148.1:10000-21642 GCA_018398805.1 Hirundichthys speculiger
TATGTAGTGTTTTGCTTTAGAGAATTTCAATCAGACAGACTGAAAGTTAAGATAGTGTGCTTTGTTAAAATATTTTACTGAAGTGTCCAGTGAAGTAGTGGCTATTGTTGTAGCAATGAAATTACTATATCTCTGCAACCACTAAGCCAAGTAAATGGGTGGTCATCATCCAGTTCAGAGGTTAGTAAGTCAATCTACAGACCCCAGTTGATAAGGCACCTCTGGATCCAAATGGAAACAGCACCAGTGAATCATAGCAAAATACTGGTGAAATTAACGAGGTTCATAGGGGATAATATGAAGAGAAAAAATATTAAAAGTAGATATTATTCACATGTGTGGAATTCAGTTTTGGTTGTTCCCCATAGCCTGTAGGGTATAATTTTTAATTTACTGAGTTTTTAAAAGGTTAGTAATTTTTATTTTTAATGGTGCAGGCACCCTTAAGTACACTTTCTTATTCTCCATATCTATTTTGGAATATGAATTGGTTTTATGGATCATTGACATCAGTCTGATTTGTTCACAATGTGAGATACTGCATGTGAACAGAAGTCACTACTGGCTAAATTGCTGAAAAATACTGCAAACATTCACAAACCCTGGATATCAATGCATTTGTACAATAGGGACCTCTTTTAGGAGGCTGTCATTTTTAAGTACTGTTTATTGTAGGTGAGATGTGCTGCATTTATGTTAAAATGGCCCATGTCGTCTTGCATCTAAATCTGCTTCTGCAGTCCCTGCATAACAGGGATTTGGTTGAGTCCTGGCTAACCTCCGGCTCCAGGCCCCTTCGATGTTATTGGAAGTGTGTACTCCAATCAGATTTGTTTTGTTTTTATTTTTCTGTTTGTGTTCCTGTGTGATTCCAAGTTGCATCACATGATGCTGAAAGCAGTGTCAACTTTGCATTCTCATGCTCCAATGTCTGACTCCTTCCTGCATGTCTTAGATATTTCCCAGCTTCAGCACACCTGATTCAAATGAATGGGTCGTTAACAGACTTGTGCTGACCTGGATGACAAGCTGATGGCTATCCATCCATTAGAATCAGGTGTTCTGAACCTGGGAAAGATCTAAGACATGCAGGACAGCGGCCCTCGAGGACCGAGTTTGGACACCCCTGCTCTATACATATGCCTGGTTGTGCTTCTGACACTAATGATCAACGTAGATTAGGGCCAGGCGATATGGACCAAAAGTCATATCCCAATATATTTACGCTGAATATCGATATACAATATATATCTCGATATTTTTTTGTAAAGTGGGAGCAAATGGTCAGCCAAAGCCAAGTATGACATGTGACAAGTAGTTTTATTGAAACCGGCTACTTCAGTGAACAGTGGAAAAAATCAAATGAATAAATAATAAACAGGTTTATTCACCTGGTTCATGAGAAAATGCTCAGTTGTTCAAATAATAAAATGGAAACATAAATACTGCAGTGCTTATCGTGTTCATAGTTTTCAGTAGGTTTTTTTGAATCCGACTTGTTCCACAGTTGCAACAGGGACCGAGTCTTTAGCAAGGTGATAAGACCACTTTCGTTATAGTACACCATTTGGCACTTTTCTTTTCATAAGGCACACTGCAGGAAAATAAGGCTTACAGTGGGCTTTGTTTCAGCTGGAGCTTTTCTATGATGTGGTTGGCTTGTTGCTGGGGCTTCTGCAGCGTGCAGCTTGGCAAACTCTCTTCATACTACACTTTGTGCCACTGTTCTAGGTGATGAAAATGATTTGAAGTGCTTCTTTAACTTGTTTATCGCACTCCCTACATATAACGTGATTTTGTTGCTCATCTGATACTTTAAAACTGAACCATCTCCAAATTACTGAGCCACAGCAGAGCAAGAATCACCACGCAAATTTGAACTATATCGTTATATACGATATAGTCTAAATCCATATCACAATTAAAAATGTATCGATATAATTTTTATATCGATATATCGCCCAGCCCTAGCTTAGATGCTTTGGAGCCTTTTTTCCCACTGGGTTTTAGCCTCTTAGGAGTAGCGTAGCTAGTACCAGGAACGGTCTTCTACTGGCCCCTTGCCCTCAGAGGACAGATGTTTGGCCCTTGGTGGCCACAGAAAACTGATTATTCTGTGTTTTTTCCTTCTTTGGGTTTGCAGTTGTGGGCCTCTTGCTCCCTGTGAGGGTTAGTGGCATACTCTGTTGCTGTGGTTTAATCATTTAGCATATGTTTCCACAAAAAAAAAAGTGAGGAGTGTTAGGGTCAAATTTGTCCTTTGAGGTCTAGAGTTCACAGGGACCTGTTTGTCTAGAGCAAGTATGGACACATCATTTCTGATATGTTATTATATATATCCTCCTTTCTAACTGGGTTTCTCCTGTGTGATGCCATCATGAGCGCCTAGCAGGAGTCCTATCTCAATGTTTGGTCTTCGATGTTCTGTTAAGTTGTCATTTCCTGCAGTTGGCTGCTGAAGTGCAGATCTGACCCCCTTTGCATGCAAATGGAGAATAAATTCAGTGAAAATCCAGCCATCACTAAGTCTTGTTATTTAAGGTTAATTGGGGAAGTGCTGAGCGTTGTCTGCAGGGGCACATTGACTAGATGTGAATGTTGCACACAAACCAACTTCACAACAAACTGTAACATGCCTTTTCTTTGTTATGCTCTTGTAGGAAGAGGAGTGTTTGCTACCAAACCAATTGAACCAGGGGACTTTGTCTTGGAGTACAGGGGTAAACTCCTCACACAGGAAGAATGCCAGTCACGACGTTACTCAGAGATTGAAAGCCAATTTCTTTTTGAATTTGAGTGGCAGAACTGTCGCTTTTGGTAAGGATGTAAAGATAGATGTTTAGCCACTGGATAAATTTACCCTAAAACAAACTTTTTAATAGTTGATGAATGAACTAAATTTGAAATACTCTTGAAAATTCTTTAAAACATCTCTTCCAATAAAACTGTTTAAAATTAAAACACTGCTACAATTTTTTCTGATACTTTTCAGCCTTGATGCATCTGAAGAAGATACATCTCTTGGAAGATTAGTCAATGACAATCATAAGAAGCCAAACTGTGTCATAAAAAAAATCATAGTTGACAACAAGCCACACTTGTGCCTTTTTGCAATGAAGAAAATAGAAATAGGATCTGAAATTGAGTACAACTATGGTGATTCAAAATGGCCTTGGCGCAAGAAGGTGAGTTGGTTGGCTGAAGCATGGACATTATATCTAAGACAAATTAAAGTGTAAAAATAAGCAAATTTTGTATTTTTCCAATATTAATCATTCTTTCCAGTATCATTGTGAGTGTATCTAAGGAAATATATGTGATGTTTGATCTATGTGATGTGATTCAACGGCACTTCTTCATTTGGAATTCAGGTGCAAGAGCATACTTCAGCAGCTACAGCAGCAGAGACAGAGTCCCCTGTAGCTCAGATGTTCCATGTGGAACCAAAGCCAGATGACACCAACACACAGGTAAAATGGCATAGACACAGTCATCACAACTTATCTGTGGTGACTAGTATTGGATGATGTTCTGCTACCGAAATGGGCCAATGTTCATCTAACGTTAATGCAGTCAGAATTAGCTATTGGTGGTGTCATGTCAGCTAGTTAATGTCACACACACACGGCCGTTTCCAGTCATGTCCGTATGGGGTCATTTCATCAAGGTGGAAACACATGGGTAGGATAGCTTTACACACTCGCATGTTTCTAGTCAGACCCGAGTGGGGCCCTCCCGTATGGTTTGTTACTGAAGGTGCTTTTATGACACTGTGGTAACATCTGGCATTATCTCAGCTTTGATTTCAACATTCATAACTGTACACTGTATGAGCTGTGATATTTCAAATGTGACTCACTGCAAATCTTTGTTGTGGCTCATCATAGTTGCTGTTACCTCAGAAACACTGTTATGATCTAAGTTTGATGTTTTGAGCCCATTGAGAATCTGTTTTACCATTAGATAACCATATTAGCTTGTACATTTCTAGACACAGTCATCAAACTTGCATGTGATGTTGTTCTGTAACCCAAATGGGTCAATGTTCACTTTGCTTCTCTGTATGCATCTTTTTAATCAGACTATGCCATGTTTATATTCTACTACTTTCTCAGTAACAATTTTTACTTTGGCTCACTTTTCTAGTTGGTAGGTTCCACCATATATAACCTTTTCAAGTTAACAGAATTTATTCTTTTTTTCATTTAGGTCCAAAGGTTTTTGCTCGTTGCTTATTCAGATAGTGATGAAACCGATGAGGACTGTATGGAGAACAACACTTCCACTCCACAACGTGATGGAAGGAAGAATACAGAAAACATTCTGGTATGCCTTTAATGCTTTGAATTCCATTCAATTTGCTTTCATCCAATAATTATATAAATCTTTGTGTTATTGGTTTTATTTGCATTTATTTATGAAATATGTCTGTGTTGACATACCTTTTTGTTTTTGAAGATGGATAGTAGACCGGATGTGTCTGATCATTTCTACAACTCAGATGAATCTATTGTGCAAGAAACTTGTGATGAGGGTTCTCCAACCAACCATTCTAACGCGCAATCAGATGATTGAAGTTGTTCCACCACCACTGAGACGCACAAAAAAGCATTCTGGTTAGGCCCTAAAAAGTTATTTAAACAGTATGAGGAACTTAGTTGATGAGCTCTTCCCACAAAAACACCTGCCATTTGTTTTTAAAACCAACAAAAATAGGAAATCATATGTCCATGTCTTCCTTTTTGCAGATGGGTCAAGTACAAGATTTTGCTGGCTGTCTCTACGATTCAAGTGATGACAGCACAGAGGAGACACAGAGGCCAAAAAGAATCTCTCGCCATCCCGTAAGTCTTTTTTGCTTCTTGTATGTCTTTCCATGACTGTGTATGTCTGGTGTTCTTGCTAGTGAGCCTGATACTGACTCAGTTTTAATTACCTATTTTATTTTATAAATGAATACTTAGTGTGTTTCTTTTTTAGGCGCTATTGTGACATACTTTTGTTTTGAAGGTTTTTACTAGGGATGGGCACAATTAACTCTTGAATACCCATTCATAACATTATTCTTCAAGTAAGAGACCATCAGGGGGAGAAAGAGAAAGTACTGTTGTAGATTTGTAGTGTGAGGACAGAATTGAACTTTATTTTGCAGGAAACTTCTCATTTTTTTTGTATGACCAATTGAACATGAAGTTGCAGTTTTACCAGCTGTAGGCTATTTGTTTGAACACTGCCGGGACCAGTTTTAGCAGTCAGACATGGACTTAGCAGATTTAATTTTACAGTAAAATAAAAAAAGGCAAGTATTCTTTTATTATTTAATGTGAATAATTGAATATAAAAAAAAATCTATAAATAAATAAAAAAATGCCCATCCCTAGTTTTTAGTCAAATGTTTTGGCTAACATAAATTAGCAGTATGTCTTAATTTATAAATTTACTTAGATTCCATTTAGAAGGCTCCATACAGAATATTTTTTTTTTTTTTTAGTATGCCTAGACATTCAAAGTATGCACAGATTTTTGATACTTAATGTTTTAAAAATGTGTGAGTGACACATGTTTTTGATGTTCTTTTTAAAACATTCAGATGAACGTTGTGGAATCAGATGACTCAAACACAGATAGTCAAGATGACTACATTCCATGTCTAAGTGATGAAAGTGATAGCAGTTTGGAATTATCCCATGAAGATGGAAAAAAGAAAAAAGGTGCATCTAGTGATGGCAGAAGAACATCCTCCAGTCAAAGCAAGTTTAAGTCCAGGCCGAGAAGAAAGAAGTCACCCAGTCAGAGCAAGTTTAAGCCCAGGAGAGTGGAAGTGAGTGAGTCCTCCACTGATGGGATTGAAGAGAAAATAGTGTCAACATATTCAGAAAAGGATCTGTGTGTTCCAGTGCCCCCTGAAGAACAGTCTATCTATGTCAGTCCAGTGATAAAGAAGCCAGATGGCACTAGAAGCTATAAGAAGAAACATTTTTGCTTTTATTGCAGAAAGTTCGTTCAAAAAATGTCACGACATTTGTGGCGTAAACACCCGGATGAAACTGATGTTGCAAAAGCACTAAGCTTGCCAAAAAGCTCAAAAGAAAGGAAGCTGCAGTTAGACTATATAAGAAATAAGGGGAACTTTGAACACAACAGTGATGTTTTGGAGACACAAAAAGGCAATCTCATCCCATGGAAGCAACCAAAGAAAAAAATCAGAAGGACAGGATTTTGCACATTGTATTTACTGTTATGGGCTTGTTCTCCAGAAGAGCTATGTGGCGTCATTTTCAGGTGTGCAGCTTCAAACCTGAGTGTTCTAAACCAGGAAAAACTAGAGTTCAGGCATTGTGTGCTTTCGCTGAACCTGCTCCACCTGGATTCAACGATGCTTATTGGAAGTTCTTAAGTGTCATGAATCAAGACAGGATTTCAGTTGTTATTAAAGAAGACCGCTGCCTTCTTGAGTATGGCTACACACTGTTCAAGAAGAATGAAAAGATTGTCAGTCAACATCAGTATATACGCCAGAAATTGAGAGAGCTTGGCAGGCTGTTACTGGAAGCAAGAAAAGCTACACATGTGCGGACCATCCAAGAACTCATAAAACCTGAACAGTACAGTCAGGTTGTCTCTGCTGCAAAGAGCCTGTCTGGATTCAGTGAGCAAACTGGTAAATACCAATGTCCATCTCTTGCTCGCAAGGTTGGCCATAGCTTGCATTCTGCATTTGGCGGGGGGGGGGGGTTCATGTAGCCATCAATTAATTAGATTTTCAATCAAATCTTAGATGGAGCACTATAAGAACCTCAGAACTAAAAGACTAAGAAACAAAAAAGATAGTAGGCTTACAAGATCAATCACCTCAGAGCTGAAGAAGCTAGTGAGCTTGGATCCAATGCAGCAGTGCGCCCATTGGTCTTTTTATTTAGTAGTTAGTTTAAATACAAGTTCTTTTTTTTTTATAGACAAAGTTAAAAATATGTTGAGTGTGTGCGTGTGTCACTTTAATGAATTGTCGAACCAAAAAAAAAAAAAAACGGCAGTGAGAAGTGCACTGTCTGGTCAAAACAAAAGCACCGGGTCTATTACGAATAAAGTTTACAGAATTCTACTGACTATAATAATTCCGGACCGACATAAAACGCGGAAAAACTTGAATGAGACGAGACGTGAGCTGTCAAACGTGAGTGATCAAGAGAGGTTATTACTGTGAATGCAGCGCAGCACTAAGAATCAACATCATCACTGTCGCTACCATTTTTTTTTTTGCATTTCATGGAAATTCTGCAGGAAACCCTCTTGCATTCTTTGGCCATGTTCATCAATCTGAAGGCCTGAAAGAAAGATAAACAAGCTACTCAAGATGCTGAGGATTTTGCATTTATCAAGAATTGAGATTTGATATTGCCAGCCAAGCATTAACTCAGCTTGACCAGAGCAAATGGAATGCTCCTCACTGTTACCTTTCACACAAGATATCCAAAAGCTGCATTGTCATCTAGCTGAGAAACAGCAGCACCATTTGAATGATCTGCAAGAACACCCATCACCATCAAACTGGAAAGAGCTGGCAAAAAGTGACTCTGACACAAGTTGTACTGTTTAAACCGCCGGAGAGAGAGGGGAAGTGTCCAGGATGCTCCTGTCTTCGTACCTTTCAAAGGACACATCAGACACGCATGGAGATGTAAGCTTGGCCCTTACACCACTTGAACAGAAGCTGTGTGCAAACATTTTGTAAGGATTACAATTGTAGGAAAGAGAGGAAGAAAGGTTCCTGTTCTTTTGACGCCACTCATGAGAGAGTCCCTTGATGCTTTAACCAAGAAGAGAAAAGAATGTGGGGTGCTGTGTGACAATGGATATCTGTTTGCATTACCGCACTCTGTCCATTATATTAGGGCTTCTGACTGCATAAGGCAGTTTGTGAAAGAATGTGACCACATCAAAAATCCTAAAGCATTAACATCTACAAAACTGAGGAAACATATTGCCACCCTCTCTACTGTATTGAACCTCAAGACCACAGAACTCGATCAGTTGGCAGACTTCCTCGGGCATAATATCGCTGTCCACCGGAAGCACTACCGCCTTCCAGAGGGCACCCTCCAGTTAGCCAAAATCAGCAAAGTGCTACTAGCCATGGAGCAGGGGCGCCTAGGAGAATACAAAGGAAAAAGTCTGGATGAAATTCAAGTTGATGTGAATGGTACTTAGTGTTAATATTATGTTTTATAAGTGCAGCATATGACATTTATTTTTAAGCATCCAGTAAGGAAGTATTTGCCCTGTAAAACATATGGGAGTAATAGTTACTGGATGAGAATGACAGTAGTGTACAAGTACATAGACACAAATGTACAGAGAGTAATTTTTATAGTTCTGTATTTTGACTGTATCTACCTCAGTCAAGTAGTTTTCTGCAGTACTTACAGTATGTTTAATCTTAATTGGCAGTTTGCTCACAGTTTCAGCTTTCCAACTGAATATTATATCATTAACATTTTAGAGACCATTGGCATGGAGGGGCCTTCAGAAGAGGACATTGAAGGTATGTGATGTTTTTAAACTGTTTATAAAGTAGCCATTATTGGTCATCATTGAGAGTGCAAGTTACACCATATTGTCAAAGTACAGTGACAATATTACATTTCTATGAACGGTCATTCATCTGTAAAACCCAACTCACACCAAAGATTCAGAACAAGAGAAAATTATTATAAAATGGAACAGGGAAAAGTTGCAGCAATGTGAATAGGTAGTTGTTTTCAAATACTTTGTAAAGATCTGGCTTGAAAACTACACTTGGAGATTTGCCAAGACTCTTGTCTAAGTGTAGCTTCAGAAATTATGAAATCACCATGATAATTTTGCCATTTAAGAGAAAAAGCACAGAACATAATGGTGGTGATTAATTACATTATGAATACATATTAATTATAGATAATCATTATATATGCTATGTTCTACTTCATTTAAATGGAGAGGATGAATAAAGAACCAGCACTGACCCAACTGTATGGTAAGCAGTACAGATATTTGGATGGAGGAGAGGGAGGACAGGATTTTGCACATTGTATGCTTGGATACAGAAACCCAATATCAAACACACTGTCTTGTGGTATGAACCTTTGGTGATGGCATCCATTTTTACTACTAATCACTTTTATAAAATCTGTATATCCTTGATCACTGCTGTTAGTTACAACAATTATTTTATTAATGTCCTTATCAAGCTAGCTTTACTAGTTTGAGTACTTAATATTAAAGTTGATATGTCTGTCTTGCTTGTTAGAATAAGTCTTTTCTGTGTCCAGGAGAAGAGGGGTCGGAAGATGACGTCAGCATTTCATCCCAGCAAGAATGTATCTCCTCATACCAACTCCAAAACCAGGGTGGGTCTGCAATAGGAGAGCCTGAATGATTAAAGAAGACTAATTATTTTTTTCCACTTCTATTTAAGATGAGACTTAAATGCCAAATATTGGATTATATCATAAAATAATTACTCTACTGGGCAAGGCAATTTTATTTGTATAGCCCATTTTTACAAAAAAGTTTATCTAAAAGGGCTTTACTGATTAGTTTTTTGCCTTGAATTATTTAATAAAGTTCTTTCTGTGTCTAGATGTCAGTATGCCAAGAGCAGAGGGGTCAGAAAATGAGGTCAGTGCATCATCCCTGCAAGAATGTACCTCCACATCACAAGTCTATAAACGGGGTGTGTCTGCAAAAAAAAGAGGTAAGCTTTGAGACTTGGATTCTCTTTTAGGCTATTGCCTTTTATCTTGCTTTAAAAAAAATGGTTTATTGCAAACACAGGCCACCTATACCACAAAGACCTGGTGTGACTGCAGGATTTTGTTCCAACCAATTAAACCCGAGTTCAGACTACATGATTTCAGGCTGATTTTGAAATGATTTCGTTGTGGCCGACACATTTCCAGCGTTGTAGCTGATTATGAGCGTCAGGAACAACAAACTGGCGTGCCTTGTGTCAAAATTAACGAATAATGATTTTGCGTGTACGAAGCTGCACAAAGCCCTGACAGAAGTCTAGCACGTTATAATTAAAAATAAAAAATAAAAAATTCCTCGCCTAATTTGACATCTCCTATGACATGAACCTTGAGGTCGACCAGGAGGATGACAGAGCACTCAGAAACATTGTTTACATCCAGTGAACATGTGTTTCATGTGTGCAATGTGTATTTACTTGGGCTTTATTTATTTTCTGGATATTTATTTGTTTTTCAGTTGTTATTATTAATGTAGCCTAATGTTTACAGTTGGTTGTGACGCTACCCGAATGCCCTATGAACTCATACAGGGTCGTGATCATTGTGAACGATGATTAGTTGGGTTGATACTTGTAGTGTTGCCACTCTCCCGACTAAGACATGGCAAGATTTCATGCCACTGTCTTATCGTAGAGTCTTGACAGAGAATATCGAAACAGTCAAAAAAAAATTGTGTAATCTGAACCCAGTTTAAGAAAACACAGTTTGACCAAACAACTGTCTGAAGACTGAGATCAGTTGATTGAATCAAGTCTGCTGTGCTGCTGCTTGGTTGGAAAGAAAACATGCAGCCACAGCGGCAATTTGTGGAAGACATTGCTCATGCCTGGTCTATTGACTTCAAAATTAAACCTAAAAAAGATTCTTACCCAGAAAGGGAATGAGTCCCATTTGAGGAAAAAGTAGGATTAAAGTGAGTCATAGTTGTTACCTCTGACTTTGTGCCTGTGTGAAACATGATCAGTAATATGTTACTATATTAAACATTCTGTCTTGTCTTGATCAATCTTCTTTTCTTATGATTGATCATGTATGATTATTTTTGTCATTTAACATGTCCCCAGAGACTAAGGAATCATGTCAATTTGAAAATCTGATCTGACTGACAACAATAATCCATTTTGCAAATACCACCATCTTGGACAATGCATTTTGGGTATAGGGCATTTTGCACCAAGGCACCCTGGGATTGAAAGCATCCAAACAAGACCGCCACAATGGACACAGAAGTAATCTGACAGTTGGTCATTTAAATGTAAACGGGCACAAAATAAAACTTGTAAATGAGCCCAAAACCAGGAGTCTACAGAACAAGGAGGACCACTAAAACAACCATAAAACGACATATTTTTATTGACATCAGACAATAAGTATGTAAGCTTGTCTATGTTGTAGCGACACAGGGGCTGATCAGAGATTCTGCGTACCATGGTCCATGAATGCACTTACCTCAGTAATTAGAGTTTGTGAACCTCAGGGTTGAATCGTGAACTTAAAAACAGATCAATTGTTTATCAGTTCGGGGACTTTTTTGCACTTTGCAGTCAGGTCTCCTGCTAAGTGTGGAACATTTTTAATGAACAAATTCTAAAGATTCAGTTTAATCAAAAGAACTGCCATTCCCATCACAAAGCAGATCACAGCTCTGCAAATTGTCAGTTTAATCAAAATGTCATCTTTTTTTGCCTACTTAGGTAAGCAAGCTGCTTTAAAACGTTGTTGGACATCGGAGGAAATTGCTGCAGTAGAAAAACACCTGAAGAGGTTCTTGGTGAGGCAAGTTGTTCCAGGTAAAGCAGACTGTGAGCGCTGCATTTCTGCAGAACCTCAAGCACTGCAACAAAGAGACTG
>JAGFBZ010001149.1:0-40849 GCA_018398805.1 Hirundichthys speculiger
ACCATCAGCACTGGCGCCCCCCAGGGGTGCGTCCTCTCCCCGCTGCTCTCTCCCTCTACACAATGACTGCACCTCAGTTACCCTTCTGTAAACTCCTGAAGTTTGCGACAACACCACTGTCCTTGGTCTGATCCGGCCGGTGACGAGTCTGCTTACAGACGGGAGGTGAACAGCTGGTCCACTGGTGCAGTCAGACCACCTGGACTGAACCCGCTCAAGACTGTGGAGATGACATGGACTTAGGAGAAGCCCCCGACACCCCCCCCCCCCCTCACCACCTCAACAACAGTGTCTACTGTGGATACCTTCAGGTTTCTGGGATCCACTCTGTCTCGGGACCTGAAGTGGACTTCCCACATAGACACTGTCCAGAAGAGGCCCTCAGAGGTTGTACTTCCTGCGACAGCTCAGGAGTTTAACCTCCACAGGAGCTGCTGACCATCTTCTACACTGCCATCATCCAGTCTGTCTCGCTCCTTTATCACTGTCTGGTTGGATCATCCACTAAGAGGGACCGGGCCAGACTGCACCATCAGGTCTGGTTGGATGCAAAAAGGGACCGGCCAGACTGCAACGGACCATCAGGTCTGCAGAGAAGGACCCATCGGTGCTGACCTTCCCTCCATCCAGGATTGTACCGTCCAGGGTCAGGAAACGGGCAGCTAACTCTCTGCAGACCCCTCACATCCCGGACACGACTGTTCAAGCTTCTCCCCTCTGGTAGGCGTTACAGAGCACTGTTCGCTAAAACCAGCCGACACAGAGACAGTTTCTTTCCCCAGGCTGTCGTTTTGATGAACTCTTAACAGTCACAGAGTGTCAGAAGAACCACAAAAAATTGCACAACATGTTAGCTGTATATATTGTTGTATATATTGTGCTAGTAATTTGTTATATTTTTATTTTATTTAATTCTAAATTAAACAACTTTTGACTAATTGTGAGTTTTGACTTTTAGCTTGCTACAGGGAGAGTGGAGGCTCCTCTCCTTCCACACCGCTGCTGAAAACCTGCATGATCATAACCTGATCAGAACCTCTGTCCCGGTGTCACATCTCTCATCAAAAAAAACCAAAAAAACACTCATCTTGGTGGAACCGCGAGTCCATGACACAAACACACCCCAAACACCTCTCCTCTCCTCTCCTCAACCTTTAAATTAATGTGTCATTTATATACAAATGGTCTATTGCAACAGACTAAAATAATACTCCACCTGAGATGATGAGTCTTGGAGAATCGGGAAGCAGCATTGTTCTCTCAATGTCAGCTGCTGTTGAGAACACCTGTAAGACAAAGAAAATATAAACAAAAAACTTTATCACCATTTTGAATTGAAGGCATTATCATCACCCTTAGCTCAACTGTAGAGGGTAACATGATCAAACTGATATAATTTTCAGAAGCTTCAACATACAGTATAATATTTTTACACTTACATCAAATTAATATTAACACACTAAAAACAAATAGAAAAGTCAGTTGAACTCTCTATAGAACTGCAGGCTCCAGATTTAAAATTTAGGAAAAGGTTACTATTTATATGTATTTATTTATTATTTACTATTATTATCCTTAATAATAGTTTCTTTCTGTAATTGTCCTCTGATGAGAAAAATCCTCACCTTTATTCAGCTCAGTTTATATAATGAGGAAGCGGTGCATGATATTCATGTTTTTGTATTAATGCAGCAGATCTAGGGGTGTAACGGTACACAAAACTCTCGGTTCGGTACGTACCTCGGTTTTGAGGTCACGGTTCGGTTCATTTTCGGTACAGTAAGAAACATAAATGCAAAATATAAATGTGCTAGTTGTTTATAACACACTTTTTGCTTTTAACAATAGGAACATTAGCCTATACAAAGCTAAAATTCTGCTCAAAAATATAAATACAATATTCTAAAATGTAGATATTTTGAAAAACAAAATAAAAATAACATTGGCTCAGACTTTTGCTTAAAAAAAATAATCCATCTGATGTGCAAAATTGAACAGTTGCAACACTGAACAGTTTCAAGTTGTTGGTCAGATTAAATAACATAAATAAGGCTCAGGGTGTTTCTTTAAAAACTAATCTTATTCTTTCATAAAGTCCGGGTATGATTTTCTGGCTAAAATGTGGATGAGAAGTAATTGATATCCAGGCTCGATTACCTTTATCACGTGTTTGAAGCCAGCGTTCTCTCCACTGATTAGGCTGTTTGTGTGCACGCGCGTCGCCTCGCCTGTGTATGTGGTGACACGCGCCCAGTCCGCACACAGAAACTCGCGCTGGCTGTGCACTGAGCCCGGCAGAGAGAGAGAGAGGGAGAGAGCGCGAGAAGCTCGCGAGGCAGACAGCAGACAAGTGATGCTTCAAACCTAGCTGTTTGAGTGCGCGTGAGTCTCAAAATCACCAGAAAAAGTAGCTAGATTTGTCGCTAGTCGCTTTTTACAAATTAAGTCACTAAGTTGGCAACACTGACCGTGTGCGCACAACTGCGCATGTGCGGCTGCAGCGCTCTGCTCCACAACATGCGGTCCTCTACTTAATATGTCCGTGTGGAAACTCGTTCGGTACGCCCCCGTCCCGAACCGACCTACCTGTACCGAAACGGTTCAATACAAATACATGTACCGTTACACCCCTAAGCAGATCATTTAGATCAGTGTCACTCTGACAGTTTACATCACTGAGGATGTTTTAGTCCACAGCAGACAACAAAGTGCACACAGACACACACCAAGGAGATGAAGAGGAGAGACAGTCTGGACCAGGTGTCACCAACATGGTGCCCGCGGGCGCCAGGTAGCCCTCCAGGAGCTTCTGAGGTGCCCACCAGGATGTTACTAAATAGTGACAACTACAGGATTTTAGTTACGGTTAATATTTTTCTTAATTTAAATATGAGATTATTTCTTTATAACCTATAAAGAACAGTTCTTTATAAGCAAATTATTATTCAATCATAGTGATTTGAGAACAATGTCAAGACATCAGTAGAGGCTTTTAAACAAACAAGTAGCCCTCGGGTAGCCCTTGGTAGCCCTCAGACCCAGAAAGGTTGGGGACCCCTGGTCTGGACTCTTCATCATCACTCATAATAACACAGCGCAGTGACAAACACTTTGTGGAGGAGACCAGCGTCAGTTTGGTCTTTAGAGAGGCCTATATTTTTATCCGTAGTGTTTAAACCACAGAACTGTACAGTAACATCAGGATTCATTATCAGTAAAGGTTATTTTAATCGGTTGGCACTTCACGTGCTCCCCTCCCTCTCTCCTCTCTGCAGCTCGTCTCTCCTCACTCGCTGTTATGATTGATCGGCATGAAATAATTAAGAATTTTAAATTACATTAATTGGACTTGGAGTAAAAAAAATCACGCACCACAGACGTGTACGTTAATAACATGATTCATGATCATAAAATGTTTTTATATCAAGTTGACACATTTGTCCATCTTGTCTCTCTCTCTCTGCTCAGACTTATTTCTACTTTCACCTGGTTTCAGGTGGAGCTGCAGCTCGATCATCCCTCTCTCATCTTCCTCCTCAGATACTCCTCAGATGCACTGAGCCAGTCGCTCACACAGACAAGCCTGTTTACAATGTCAGGTGACAGAAGCTCGCGTCTCCGCAGCTGCAAGCGGATTCATTTACAGCTGCTGAATCAAACTATTGATCAGGCCAAAATAACAGAAAGTGCGTTAACATGTCTCTCGCTCTCTCTCTCTCTCTCTCTCTCTCTCTCTCTCAGCCCTCCACTCGACCACTCAGACATTTCCTCTCATTCCGGTGAAAGGGCTAATGCACGGAGTTCGCGCTAGCTTAATTTAAAGTACTTTTCGATAGCCATGTGCAGTCTGAGTCCCACAGCCTGTATATTCCGTATAAAACACAAGCAAGATGAACAAAAAAATGTCAAATACAGTCACTCACACAGACTTAAACATCATTCTTACCGAAATGCTGGTTTTGCAGTTTTCTCTCCCCCTCCTCCTCCCGACCACCCAGTAATTTCCTCGCATTCCGGTGACAGGGGTAATGCACGAAGTTCGCGCTAGCTTAGTGTGGGAACAGAGAATTTATGTTTATTGAAAAGAGACCACCCCCCCACATTGTTATTCCGTTGTCATAAAATTTGGTGTTATTTTTACAGTTTTACAAATTTGAACTTTAGTATTATTTCATAGTAGTTCAACTAGATTAACGTACAGTTCTGTCCCCCAAATGATTAACACAGACAGAAAGCACTGGTTAAGCCCGTGAGGGGACTATTTCTCACTTTCACCACCAGAGGGAGTATCCTCATATGTGAGTCATGTGCTAGCTCGACACAGTTTTGGCATTGCAGCCCAGTACTGTGACGGGAGCAAAGCTGAACATACCATTAACACCGTGCTATTCTGTGTGTGTGTACTTTTGCAGGTAAGCATGCATAAACCATCTCAGAAGAAGTTGTATATGAGTAAAGAATAGTAGTAACCATTAGAGAGGAAGAGTTGGCCGTTAATTTCCTTGGGTTATGAGTTGAAGCAGGATTTGTAATTGTCAAGAATGGCGATGCTAATATTGCATTTAAGCTAATTCCAGACAATGTACAGAGGCCTAGTGAAGCTGTGAGGGAATGGTTTGTGTCTAGTAAGTTTGTACGTTACTGCAATGAGCAATTATGCAAAGAGGGAGCTATAGTAGTACCTGTTGTGTTATATTTTATGCTTATTTTGTACTTCTTTGGTTCAGAGAGTGTTGGTTAAAAAGGAATATGTATCGACACGGTTTTGGCATTGCAGCCCAGTACTGTGACGGGAGCAAAGCTGAACATACCATTAACACCGTGCTGTTCTGTGTGTGTGTACTTTTGCAGTACCCTGAACCCTGCATTAAAAAACTTAAAAAGCACACGGAGTCTGCTTCTAGTGTGCAACATTAACTTAAAGTATTTTTCAATAGACATGTGCAGTCTGAGTCCCACAGCCTGTATATTCCGTATAAAACCCGAGCAAGATGAACAAAATAATGTCAAATACTGTAGGAGCCATGTTTCTTTTTGTTTCCTCCCAACCACTAGGGGGGGGGGGTTACCTTTCTAAGGTCTGTTTGTGCTGATGAGGTTGGGAGGTTATGTGAGGGCACCTGTCTTGTCACTCAGGTGTGGTTAATTGCAGGAGGCAAACATTTTTTTCGACTGTGCTCAGTTGTGATTAGGAAAAGAAAAGGTATTTGTGTGAATATTGTTCAGTGGAGACGTTTCAGTTTCCCCCCTGGCTTGGCCGCATAAAGCTTCGCCTCCCCCCTCTCCCCCATAAAACACAAGAAATTACAGTAATCTTTAGTTCGACAGTTGAGATAATGTAATGCTTCACGGGTGCACTCAAAGAGGGACCTCCGCATTTAAACAATTTATATGTACTGATCCTTGAGTGACGACTACTCATTGCTAGCTAAGGGGCTAGTCAGCTTAGTTAAATTCCCGCATTCCCACATATTTCGTCGTTGCAAACCTGCTGGTGTGAACTCGGACGGCTGGGCCCTGTCCTTGTTGCAGATTGTGTTGCTGTGAAGCGGTATTTGGGCTTTGGCTGTTAAAGGGACACAATGGGTGCATTTCTTGATAAACCAAAGATGGAAAAATACAATTCCCATGGTGATGGTTACAACCTGAGGTATGGGCTTAGCAGCATGCAGGGTTGGCGAGTCGAGATGGAAGATGCACACACAGCAGTAATTGGTCTTCCTCATGGTTTTGACCTCTGGTCATTCTTTGCTGTTTATGATGGGCATGCTGGCTCTCAGGTGGCCAAGTACTGCTGTGAGCACCTGCTGGAGCACATCACTAGCAACACCGACTTCCAGAGTGCTCTACAGGAAGACACCTCTGTGGAGAGCGTCAAGAATGGGATCCGCACAGGATTCTTGCAAATTGATGAACACATGCGAACCCGGGCCCGGCGTTATGAGGGTGCCAGAGGGTGCCTGGCACCCTCAGTTTAAAATTCTGCACCCTCAGTTTGAATGACTGGTAAATGTCCTTTTGTTCTGTTATTTTTTATTTATTTATTTTTTTTTGCCGGGACCAGGAAAAAAATAATCCTTCTGGACATTCCGACCAATTTAAAAATGCATTTAATATACTATTGCCGCTCCTCTCTCGCTCTTGCTCGCTCGCTCTCTCTCTCTCTCTCTCTCTGAGATCAAATGACTTGAAAAGTACACAAAAAAGCCGATCAAAGAGTTTAAATATAAACACAAAGGACACGAAAGGCCATGAATGTAAACTAAAGACATCAAAAGATGTGACGTAAGCAGAGTAGCCATGTGCTTTTTTGTTGACATTTGTTGACAGAGAGTCGGGGTTCGGCCGGGGGAAATTAAATTGGAATTACAGATTAGCTAATGCATGTAGACACACATAAGCATGGCCTAATTAATGTGCTTAATAAATGCTGCTGACTGCTGTGGCTGCAGTTCACATTGAGAAACTCAGGTTCTTGATTTATTGACTGATGGCTTGATTGATTGATTGCTTGATTGATTGAATACTTTACTGTAATATGGCATTACAGGATGACAACCTAGCCTACAGTTCAGTTTTAGCCCTACTTGCCAGCATGTGTTAACCATTGTGTGTGGAAAAAAAACCTTTAAAAATGGCGTAAAGACACGCAATCCGACCCGTAAAAAGGCCAAAATTTCGCTGGCATTTACTTGGCACCCTCAGTGGTTAAATTCTGCAGCCGGCCCTGTGCGAACCATCTCTGAGAAGAAGCATGGTGTGGACCGCAGTGGCTCTACTGTAGTAGGGGTGATGATTTCTCCAAGCCATATCTACTTTATCAACTGTGATGATTCACGGGGGCTCCTAAGCAGGGCTGGAGCTGTACACTTCTTCACGCAAGATCACAGACCAATCAACCACCAGTAGCGCCACTGGGACTAAGTCGCTACAATTTAGGTAGAAAAACTGCTTCGTTTGGATGAAGCCGGGACCTGTTCGCACGGCAGTCTCGGTGAGCGCTGCATCGGAGCGGGCTATTGGAGCCACCGGCAGCAAACACAGGGGCTGGCATCAGGATCGAGGCTGTTCACGACCAAACTATTGGAGTAATTGGGATTACAAGGCATCGACCAACACACACCAGGATTCGTGTTGCACTGGAACCATCTGGAGGACAGACCTCGGAATTCCACCTGCATCGGAACGAGCTACTAGAGCCACCGGGATTCCCTGCAGCGGACCTCTGACGTCACAACATCATGCCGGCCAACGCACCAGTGGGGTATGTGGTTCAGCGCTGATGTTTCTGAATGGCCATTTACCTAGTGTGTGCACACACTGGGGTGCCGAAAAGGGGGGGTAAAGGATACGGATTATAGGGGCCCATGATTGAGGGGGGCCCAGAGAGGCCCCTAATGATGATCAAAAATAGCATCAACAAATTTCGCCGCTGTGTTGAGGGGCCCGGTAAAGATTCTTTTCATGGGGCCCAAAATCCCTAGCGGCGCCCCTGTGCACACATAAAGGTCTGTGATATGCGTAAAACCAATGCATTGGTAGCACATTCGCAACTGCGTTAAGGTACCGTGTCACGTCAATGCGTGACGTCATCGTTTAAAGCGTCCGACTTGCGCGTATCTGGACAAACCGCTTTTGGCCAGCGTGGCAGAAGAGAAAATGACTGACCCAAACTTGGAGACTGAATCTGACTTTAATGAGCACAAGGATGTGAGCGCGCACGGGAACGCGCGAGATGGGACAGAGAAAAAACGAGAGGTTAAATTGACAACTAAGGCTTTGTTGGAGAAAATAAGATGTTTAGAGGGTGAAAGAAAGGCTAAAGTGAATAAGCTGTATAAACTAAGACACAGTGTTACTGAACTAAAAGGGAGTGAAGGATGTGTAAATGAGGTTGATGATGCATTTAAAAGGTTTATAGGTTTGTCTAAAGAAACTCATGAAATACACCAGGTTTTATTGGGTTTATTGCCTGCTGAAGAAGCACAAAAGCATGATATATGGTATCAAGCTAAAATGTTGAATGTCCATGATTTTGTTGCTGATACTCAGAAATGGTTGGTTGCAACTCAAGGATGCTCAGCTGCTGTATGTGACACTGAACAAAATGTGCAAAGTAAAGGTGGTTTACTTATGGTCCGCCAAGAGGAGCCTCAAATTGAACCTCATGACAGTATCTCAAATGTTGCCTCAACATCTGCTAGGAGAGGGCAGATGCTGAGGGGTTCCTCAATTACTAACTGTTCTTGTAGGAGCAAATCATCCACAGCCTCTGAATGTATAAAAGCAGAAGCTGAAAAGGCTGCACTCTTAGCTAGTGCTGCTGCTTTAAAGGAGAAGCACGCTCTGAAAGAACAAGAATACCTCTTGAAAAGAAAAAAGGAACAACTTGAGTTGGAAACTAAGATTGCTGTTGCCAATGCAAAGCTAACTGTGTTACAGGGGAGTCGTAAAGGCAGCATGGCATCTAAGTGTTCTGATTGGATGGAATCATACATCAAAAAAGGGGCAAAGCCAAAGATTTTACAGACTCTTTTTACTCCACATGCTCCACCACTGGTTTCTCAGCCTTCACAGCAAAACACAGTTGAGCCGTTGTTGCCTAAAAGAGTTGGAACTGACCCAAAGGTAATGGATTATCATCAAGGCCCAGCTCGAACAGGTGACATTGTTTCAAGGCAAACATACCAAAATCAACCAGCAGGAGACCTCTATAGTGTGTTAAAGCAACAAAATGACACCACAGCTCTTCTTGTTCAAATGCAAACAGCCCAGTTACTGCCTCATAGGGAAATCCCTACCTATGATGGAGATCCACTTCAATTTAATTCATTCATGAAAGCTTTTGAACATGGTGTGGAGGCAAAAACCAGCTGTAAAGGAGATTGTCTATATTATCTGGAGCAATACACCAGAGGACAACCAAGGGACACTTTATTGAGTAGATGTGGAGGTTTTTCTTTCCTGCGTCCGCCATAACGTCCTCTTTCAAACCGCCTTAATACTAACGGTATTTAACTGTAATATGTATCGTTTACAGTCAGAACCAATTGAAAACAAAACCATACTGTAATTTTACAATGTGCTATTGTAAACTTCTGAATTAAGTTACTGTAATTATTTTTGATCCATAATGCATTGCAATATACAGTTATACCTTGTAAAATGATAAAACAAGTAGATACTGTAATTTTTTACTGTAGAAATTACAGAAATTGGGTCCTGCACACGGTGTCTTAGTGGTCAGAACTGTTGCCTCAAAGCTAGAAGGTTCCTGGTTCCAACCTCAGCAGGTCTTTCTGTGTGGAGTTTGCATGTTCTCTCCGTGCTGGCACGGCTTTTCTCCGGGTACTCCGGCTTCCTCCCACAGTCCAAAGACCTGCATGTCAGGTAAATTGTGGTTCTAAATTACCCGTAGGAGTGATTGTGAGTGTGCGTGGTTGTTTGTCTGCATGTGGTCCTGTGATGGACTGGAGACCTGTCCAGGTGGACCCCTGCCTTTCAACCCGTAGATGGCTGGGATAGGCTCCAGCAGATCCTTTTGGCCACCGTCACAGTCACAGGGCCCCCCAGAGCCCCCCAGGGCTGTGTGACCATCTATTTTGGGACATTTCTGAAGATTTTGGGTTTTGGACCCAAAAAAAATCGCAAAGTGTCGGCTTCTTCTGTACAGTGAGCAACTTATCTGCTGATATAAACTGTTCTGTTAAACTTTGCTGCTGTTTCAGCAGAACACCTGTATTGTATTTAGGTTTTTATTTATTTATTATTTATTATTATTAAGTATACATGTCTACAATACATATATTTGTGATCCATTCATTTGAATCAGATGTGCTGAAGGAGGGAAACATCTAAGACTTGCAGGACAGCGGCCCTCCAGGACTGGATTTGCCATATATACCATATGCAGTTCAATGTACCGTGGAAAGGAGAGTTTGTTCATCACCAAAACAGAGTGAATTCTAGATTTAAAGAGTTGATTTTTGACACATGTATACTTTTTCATTTATGCACTTTTAGGATACAATTTAAAATTAAATCTTACTTTAAAGATAATCTTACACACTAACAGCCAAACAAGAACTTAAAGTCCAAGTAGACTTTATTTTAAAGCAGGTTAATATGTGTTAAAACAGCATTATATCAAAGAACTGCATGTATCCAGCAACTTGAGGAAACAAATGACATCCTCAGGGCTTAAAGTAAAAAAAGTCCTAAACCTGAACTTTTTTTCCGCAGCAACTACTTAATTCAGTAAAGGGCAATTTGTACAAGAAAAAAAAAAAACAAATAGCAACTTCTCCATTATTTTTGTTCAAAACAACAGGAAATTAACTTGTTGAACTTTTCAACTTTTTGCCACAGTTCAGGCTTCAAACATGAGGATTTTTTTGTCAAGAATCCACAAGTGGGAAACAATTGTGAAGTGGAACAAAATTTATTGGATATTTTAAACTTTTTTAACAAATAAAAAACTGAAAAGTGGGGCGTGTAATATTATTCATTCTCCTTGTGTTAATCCTCTGCAGCGCCACCTTCTGCTGCAGTTCCAGCTCCAGTCTCTTGGGGTTTGTCTCTATCAGTTTAACTCATCCAGAGACTAAATTCTGGTCCATTCTGGGGTCTTTAACCTCTCCTGATTGTCTGTATTCTTGAGTATCTTATCTCCTCCTGCCTTAGCATCCAGGAGTGTTTTGACAAACTTAAAAGTATGAAACATCCAAAGTTATTGAAATACAGATTTATTCAGGCATCCAAACACATCTTTCAATCCATTCACAATTTTTCAGTTTGCAGCTAATATAAACCTAACTGTATTAAAATCAGAACGTAACGTTGAATTTGCAAGGTAAAATTGTGAAATGAAATGGCTGTGTCTCACACAGATTTTAGACTGGCCCCCCTTCATTCACAAACCATTTTACACAAGATAAAGCCAAGCAATTTTATGTAAATAAAGTGAAAATATAACCTCTTTGGCCTGTAAGGATATGTCATCATTTGACTCCCTACTTGGGGACATCATCCAGGTGTCATCTATGCATCGCCTTTTAGGGGACATGAACGAAAGCTCACTGTCTGACGGACATGATGACACAGAAAGAGAGTCTGAGCAGGAGGACCGTACCGGAGAGTCTGAGGAGAAAGCAGCAATTCAAAGAAATAGTGAACCACAATTACATAATTTGTGTCTACAATGAAAGAATAATTTTGTGTGCAATTTTATTCAAGCATGAAAAAAAAAAGGAAAAACAAAACCTTCTGTACTGTACTTCAGCAGTTTTAGTTGTATTAAATAAGCTAGGCCTAATTTTATAGTGCTAATGTTACCCTCAACAGAAGAAGCATCAGTGAGGGTCCAGACAAAGTCGGATTTCTCCTCCAGAATTTCACTGAAGACATCTTCATCCACTTCTGTCCCAGTTTCATCCACAAGATATACATTTGTTTCTTCAGGGATGTCAAACTTCTGTTTGGCTGTAAAAAGCACATGTATTTTAGGAGAGTAATACATTTTTCAAATATAGAATACTGTCATTTCTTTGGAGTGAGATTTGTACCAGTCACTGCTGAAGCTTCTAGTGGCTCCTCCCTGGAGGGTCTTCGGGAAACTTTCCCGCTTTGGCTGCACTGGCACCTCACACCTGGACTTGGATACATCTAGAAGATGGAGGGGAGGAAAGATTCAAACTGCACTGCATCTGCACTAATTTTACAATATAACAACTGACAACAATTAGTTATAACCATCAGACTGTGTAAACACACACTAACATTTTAGCCTGGGAGAGTATTTTAGGTTATTTTAATTTAACCTGAGCAATAGATCCAAATTACCTTGTACACAAAATATTAAAACTCTGTCCCCATCTCCATACACTACTGAAGAAGTCTAAGCAATATCTCTTAAATGCACCTTATAGCAAAATGTCAGTTTTTGTCATTTATTGTTCTTTTTAATATGTAACTTAGTAAACTACGCAGCAACAATTTCCATACCATGTGGAGCAGCTCTGCTGGAGGTCACTGGTGATGGTTCAGGCTCTCTCCTGTCCCTGTCACTGTCTGAGCCCTGCATGATGTCCTGTCTCTTGCTTTCTCCATCCTTCATATCTTCATCATCAGAGCCCAACATCAATATTGTAGATGGTGATCTGCACAAATGTGTACATGCTGTTTAAAGCCTGGTCACACGAGATGAACTCATATTCACCCGGATAGTCAGTTGTAACTGGGACAGTAGAGCCTGAGGGGTTAAGGTCATCTGCAGTCAAGTTAGCAGGTCAATCACAAAGCTTAAGCCAGTTTCTGATCAAGGACCTCAGCTGTCCATGGCTGTCTGTGCATGTTATTCTTGATTGGACTGGTCCAGATGGAGGGAGTTACTACATTCTGACACAGGTCCCTGACTCACTGGTAGACTCTCAAATTCCTGCTCCTCCATCTTTTATTTCCCTCCTTTCTGGCTTTGAGACCAGCTACCACTGCTCAGAACAGATAAAACAAGTATTTTCAGTTAAACCGAAGCTCAGCTGTCGAAAAGGCCAAAATATTTTCCCACATCACAACTGATTCAGATGTGTGTGGAGAAGTAAAGGGACTCACTGTTGCCAGGTGGGGTCACTGGAGCTGCTGCCCTCGTCCTCTTCTCCTTCTTGAACAGGCTCTGAAAAATGAAGTTTGACCTCATCTTCACCCGGATAGTCCGTTGTAACTGCGACAGTAGAGCCTGAGGGGTTAAGGTCATCTGCAGTCAAATTAAACTGAAGCTCAGAGGGGTGAACTACGAAGCAAGTTCGACACAGCCAGGCTTTCTTTGGGTGAGCTGGCTTAACAAACCTGAAACTCTCCATCAGAGATAACTGGTACCACAACGGTGGTTATCAACTATCTTTGTCGATCGCGGCTTTCTGCTTTCTGCTCTGTGCGCGTTTCCTTGATCCTTAGTGCCATGCCATGTTGCCCTAGTGGGTGTGATTGTGTATGTGTATGTGTTTTAGTATGGAGGGTGGGAGGGAAGGGGTTTTTATTGTGATAATTTGTTTTTAATTCTGTAAAGCACTTTGTGTTGCATGTTTTTGCATGAAAAGCGCTATACAAATAAAGATTGATTGATTGATTGATTGATTGTGCAATGGAGGGAGAGTATTCAGAGACCGGACTGATCCGCTGGCTTCCCATGACCATATTCTCTATGAACGCTAGAGATTTCCAGATGAGGGAATCATCATTTACCTGTGGTTGTTGATCAAACTCCGCGGCTCGATGGGAAGTGACGTCAGCCGTGCTCTCACTCGTCTCCTCTTTCGCACATCCGGAAGGTAAAAAGCACAGCGCGCTGGCTGGAGGCCAAAAATATATTACATCCGTAGTAGTTTAGCACATACGAAATGAATGGAATTCGTTTTAGGGCCGTTAACACTAGAAGACCCACCATTTTTCTGCCTACCAAGAAGATCCAGAGAGGAGTCATTTGACCCACACGGCTTTTGCCGAATACACTAATCACTCATTTTGTTATGGTAATGAGGCTGTTAGGGGCAGTGTGTGGGGTGAGGGGTGAGGGGATCACACCTTACAGTGGTAACAGCCAAGACAAACAGGGACAGACAGCTTCTTCCCAAGGGCTGTCAGCCTCCAAAATCACAACAGGTAAATAGCAACTGTTGTTGTTCACATTTCTCTGACCTCTGACCTCAGTGATCAGACAGACAGACAGACAGATTTTTGTGTTTGTTTCAAATTGGCAAATATTCACCAACTCTCTGTTTACCAGGCCTGTTTGAACTTATACAATAGCCTATTATTGTAGTAATAATAATAGGCTCAATATATATAATAAATATAATATTATGAATTCAAATTTTCACTAACATTATCAATCATATAGTCTTTAAGACTTTTTTTACTATTCTATTATAGTCAAAAGGAAAGCTTGTCAGCCGCGGATTGATATCACATGTATATCACCAATATAACACGCATAGCTGCCTTGGAGACTAGTTGGGGGCTCAAAACTGAGTCGAGCTGCAGGAGGTCCTCCAATATGTTTTGGTCTAAGGGGGCTCCGTCAGAAAAAAAAAAGTTTGGGAACCGGTGGCTGCTTTCACATTTTGCCGTGGAAGCTCCTAAAGTTAGGGCAAGGGTATAAGCTATTAGGCCTATACAAGAGTAGGCATAGCTTGGAGGGCTCCATTGAATCTGCTACGGATGTTTGGGATTGTCCATTTTCCATCTTCGGGGGAACTGGAGTAGACTATCAGTCATTTTCTTCAGCAGAAATTCATGAGCTAGAACACAGTATATTCGGATTCCACCACATTAATTCCAGCTAATGCCAGTAGAGGAGTTACCTTGATGGATCCAAGAAAGTAGCTGTGGGCCTACAGCAATTGACCTGCTCGTGCTAGCCTCCTCTTCGTGGTTGCTGCAGGTCTGTGCAGCTAGCCCCACACAGAGCTAGAAATGGCCCCGTCTTCTTTGCCAACGGCATCATGTTTTAGTTTATCCAAAGTTACCAGCGTTGGGGTTTTAAACCAGTTACGAATATCCATAATTGAGACTGCATACAGAAACTAGCAACTATCTGCGGGCATAAACTCACGTCCTTGATTTTCTGCTCAAAATTGCAGGGAACTGATTGTTGCCTGGCAACACTAACTGACGTAGTTACGTAGCCAAACTTTCCAACAAACTCACATGGTTTTATGTTTGATGTCTTAGCGATTATGCAACACTATACGTTTTAACAAAAGAGCAAGTACAATAAACTTAAATTAAATTATTTAAATTGAAATTATTTATTTAAGATCAGTGATGTGATCTGGCTTGGGTGGGTGGGGCAGGCGGGCTCACGCATCACACACGCACACATGCAAAATCACGCATAACCTACCTCAGTACAAAGAGGTTACCTGGGGGTCCCCTCCCCCACACAGGCTGAAGTGACTCCTGCAGTGTGCCACTAACAGCCACATTTCCATAACAAAAGGAGTGTCCACAGGGGGGACTAGGGGTCAAATGACACTCTTGTGAGTCTTCTAGGTAAAAATGTCAATTGACTCCTCCATGGTACTTCTAGTGTTAAGCTAAACCAGGGGGCGGCAACCCAAAATGTTGAAGAGCCATATTGGACCAAAAAAACAAGAAACAAATATGTCTGGAGCCACAAAAAAATTAAAAGCCTTATACTGAAGGCAACATATGCTGTATGTATCTATATTAGCTATATTAGCCTACTATCAAAATGACTAAGTTGGCTACAAATACATAATGAGCCTTCATGATAAAATGTTTATTTTCCCTGCAGTGGATCCTGTACAGAATGACGCACCACGTGACTACTCTCTTGTACGATGCCGCCTCAAGTTTAACTTCATTACAATATTAATGAATTATGTTTCAATGCTTTGATGAAATTAAAGAATTGCAATAAAGAATCAGATTTTTGATGTCATTTTTATTTTTGATGATTGGAAAAAACATCAAAATGGAACGTGCATAACGTGCCCCTTATCTGGGCAACAAACAGAGTGCAATAAAACGCAGCCTGCATTTATAAAAAATAAAACAGCAGCCTTTTGAAAAGATAAAGTATATAAAATCAAATTAATACAGTTTTAGTTTGATTTCTGTGCAAATGCCAAGCAAGTCAGTGCAAGGGTGAAACGCAGCAGTGAAACGGTATTTTATAATCTCTCCGGTCAAAATGTCCGGTGAAAATACTCCTCCCAAGCACAATTTCAGTTGCTGAAACAGCCATCCAAACCATCACTGATCATTTTGGAAAAGGACTGACCAGTGAGGACGAGTCGGCTCCAGCCACAGCTCCACTCATTGATGCCACAGGTGCGCAGAGATGCCATCTCCGTAATGACAGCGCTCCGCGGTTATGGAGGCTTGAACTTCTCAACGGCCTGTGAAGTTCAGTCAGTGAAATCTACCCCGAGTGGCTCAACTGGCCCAGATAGCCTGCTGATCCCTGTCTCCAGTGTGCCAGCAGAGAGAGGTTTCTCTCTGCAGAACCGAATTAAAACAGCGCAGCGGAGTCGCCTGGAGGACAAAGTCACCAGACTGATGCGCATTGCAAGTTGTGGAGAGACACTTGATTCAGCAGCTGCTCACTTCAGTGCTGCGAAAATGCATAAAAAGTAAACTGTCATACACCAGAACTAGGTGAAGGGATTTCCCCTGTTTGTTTTCAGTTTTTATTCCGTTTTATTTCAAACACATATAGCGAACGGACATTATTTTATTTCAAGTTGGCAGCATGGCCACGTTATTAAAATGTTATTTGCCACTCCAGATGTGTTTTTTATTTGTTTGCAAATTGTTTTATCTTAGAGTATATAGGCCTTCATCTTTTTACGTTCATTCATGAGTCAGAAGAGCGCAAGCTTCTGCAATATTTATTTATTCTTTTAAGTTATGCTCGTGAGTCAATTGACAGGACTTATTTTATTTGAAAAAGCCTGTTTTTCAATAAAAAAAAAATACTATTAAATGACTTGCATTGATATCGTACTACTGCTGCATATGATTTATTTTTAACCTCAATAAATTCATATAGCCTATGTGACCGGAATTTCAAATATTTGTCCGGTAAGTTGAAAACCTGCCGGTCACATTGTGCGGTGCCAATTTTTTCTAGTGGAAACACTGACTGCAAGCTCTCAAACATTCAGACAATCCTTCCGCGTTGGCAATGAATGCAAATGATTTGGTCCAAAAAACGTTGAACCCTCTGTTCTCCTTAGTTATTTTTCTCTTTGGGATCCATGGCCCATCACACAGCCGTCGGTTTGTTTCCAACAGCCACCTGCCTGGCATCCCGCCCTGCTGGTAGAAACGTGTGTCGCAGGCTATGACGCAAATCTTCATTGACAGAAATGTTGAAATTTAATATTTATTCTACACATTTTTACAGCACGTTAAGAATGTTTGTGTCATGTTTGTCCTCCTACAGAAACCATATTAAAACAAAAAATATATTTCCCTCCCCCATCTTTTTCCATTTTCAAACATTTTTGAATGTTTGAAAATGGGAGCCAAGTTAGCAGGTCAATCATAAAGCTTAAGCCAGTTTCTGATCAAGGACCTCAGCTGTCCATGGCTGTCTGTGCATGTTATTCTTGATTGGACTGGTCCAGATGGAGGGAGTTACTACATTCTGACACAGGTCCCTGACTCAGTGGTAGACTCTCAAATTCCTGCTCCTCCATCTTTTATTTCCCTCCTTTCTGGCTTTGAGTCCAGCTACCACTGCTCAGAACAGATAAGACAAGTATTTTCAATCAGCTGTCGAAAAGGCCAAAATATTTTTTTTTTCAAAACATGGCAGTGACTTGTTTAAGGTTACAGATATAATTGTGCAGGAAACTGACTCAATCCATCATACTCACCATAATCCTTTTGTTCAGAGCAGAACCATAAATGCTTGGATTCTGATAGAAGTGAAGAACTTTAAGTTTTCCTTGGCCAGCTCTTGAAGATGGCTGCCAGGTGTGCCTCTGTACAAGTTGGATCTGTTTAAATACAAAACAGCACAAATAATTTTCAAATCAAGGAATAATCTACTAGCAAAAAATATCAGGAATGTTCACAGAGAAGGAGGCTACAATCTAAGGGAAGAATTCAATTTTAGAAAACATAAACATAAACAAAAGCAGGTTAATGTCCCAGTAATGTGCAGGCTTAGTGTGGCCAGCTGCAGATCGCTGTAATGCACTGTATATTGAGTGATGAAACCACAAAACCACTGATGAACTTTCTGCAACCTATAATGATGTCCAGTCAATAAAATATCAAATCAAATTTTACTTACAATACTGTTGCAGCTCCGTACATCTGAGCAACACTTGGTCCTGAAGATGAATGCTGCAAAGCCGTCACTCCTGCTTTCCCACACTTCCGCCAGGTGCTTTTGGCACGAGAGACAAAGTCAACCAGCTGGTCATCTTCTGAGGCTGCCTGAGCAGTGCGTTTTTCTGACTCGAAACACAGAAGAGACTGTATGTCATCAAAGGTGCAGGCATATCCTACAAAGGACAACAGGCTGGCCTGCCTGATGAGGTAGATCGTGTAGCCTACATCATTTTCCAAAAGACACCTGATTGATTTTCCCTTATACTTGCCAAACTGCAGGATATATTCCCCCAGAACCTCTGTCCAGTCTGAGGCGTCCCCTCCTCTCTGACGGACCACAGTCAGAGCATGTTGCTTGACAATGTCCTCCTTTAGAGGTGCAGACTTGTCTTGCAGTGAAGGGTTGTCTTTTATCAGCATCAGTGGGATCCTGACGGAGGTAACCTCGAGGTGCCTTGCTAAAAACAAACAGTCATCTTTCCAGGGAAAAAAAATGGGCTTTTTATGCATGTTGACCTGTGACATATGCAAAAGAAACAGTGTTAAATGTAAGTCTTTACTTTTCACATCACAAGTTTTATACTATTGCATCTCCAATTTGGACAGGAGGGTAAAATATCCCTCCATTAGCCCTTTCATGTCTGCAGGACATCTATGAGTATAGAGCCATCAGGAGGGCCATCAACACCATCAGAGACCCCACCCCCCCACAACAGCACCTCTTCACACTCTGGATAAGATGATACACACATGTGAAATGCAGGACCACAGGTTCAAATACTTTTTTTTTTTTGCAATATGGAAAAAAAGAATTTATTGCCAGTGATTCAAACAACGTAACTGAACCTTTAAACATCCAGAATGGAAAAACGTTCACAAAACTCAAAAGATTATTTTTCTTTTACATTTTGAAATCCTCAGTGGAAGAACATTGTACATGAAATGAAATGTTTTTATCATTTTTATCATACAAGCACCAGTCACTCTGACATGTGACGCTTCACAGTATGGCTTTGGTGGTGCATGTCTCCAGAACGGCAGCCCTGTCGCTTATCCCTCTCGTACCCTCACAGAAACAGAAAAAAACTATGCACAAATTGAAAAAGAGCTGCTTGCTGTCGTCTTTACCTGTTTCAAATTCTATGACTACATATACGGAAAACCAGTGATTGTGGAAACAGACCATCAGCCTCTGGTCTCCATCCTGAAGAAACCTCTCCACACAGCACCTGCACGTTTACAACGCATGATGCTGAAGCTACATAAGTTCAACCTCACATTAGTTTACAAGAAAGGAAAGGAATTGCACCTGGCAGACATGCTGTCCCGTGCACCGAGCAACACCATAGCTTCACACGCCACTGAATGTGAGGACTTTGAGGTGATGACTGTGCAGCACATCTCATCCAGTCGTCAGGAAGAACTCCGCACACATACAGCGAAAGACGCCTCCCTTCAGGCCCTGAGCAACATCATCAAGCATGGATGGCCAGATAGGTTGAGCAAAGTACCCGACACGGTGAAAGAATTCTTCCTGTTCCGTGATGAGCTCTGCGTGGAAAATGGAATAATCATGAAAGGTACAAGAGCAACAATTCCACAAACACTGCACAAAGAATATCTCATGCTGCTCCACAAAGGACATCCCAGTGCTGAAGCCACCAAGCGGCGAGCACGCAATATAGTTTAGTGGAGCACAATGGCGAGAGACATTGACAATTTGGTACAATCATGCAGCACTTGCAATGCCCTTAAACCACATCAGCAAAAGGAGCCAATGCAACTACACACAGTCCCAGAGCTCCCCTGGTCAACAGTGGCAACAGATCTGTTTGAGTGGAACAGCCAGCACTACCTGGTCCTCGTAGACTCCTATTCAGGATGGTACGAACTGGATCCAATTAAGAAAATCACATCACAATGTGTAATTAACAAGCTGAAACGTCACTTCTCAGTCCACGGAGTCCCCCACAAGCTGCTGTCAGACTGTGGAACACAATTCACTGGTCAGATGTTCCAAGACTTTGCGAAAAGCTGAGATTTCACTCATGTCACCAGCAGTCCTGAGTATCATCAAGCAAACGGGCTGGCAGAGAGAGCCGTACGGAGCGCAAAACGACTGCTGGAAACATCCAAAAGGGACGGTACTGACCTGTTCCTCAATCTTCTGAGCATCAGAAATGTCCCACGAGACGGCACGCTGGGCTCACCTGCACAAAGACTGATGTCCAGAGAGACGCGCACAAATATGCATATCAGCAGGCACCTGCTTAAGCCGATGTCCAAAAATCCCGAGTTGATCCACTCCCACTTGTCAAAGAAGAGGCAAGCACAAAAAATATTCTACAATCGTGGCAGCCGGCCACTTTCCCCGCTTCAAAGCTCCCAAGTAGTGCGCCTGCAAACAGAGAAGGGACATGACAAAACTGGCATCATCAAAAGAATCGCAGCAGCACCACGGTCTTAGGTGGTGGAATCAGGAGGCAAAGAATACCTGCTGCCAGTCACAGAACCACCACCAACAGAGCCAGAACCAGACCCAGCGTCACTGGCAGACTCACCAATACAGAAGACCAGCAGTGAGACTGTGCCCAGTCCACCTGCATCTCCTCTCAGGCATGTTGCCGTGCACACTGAGCGCACACCTGGCCTCCTTGGAGAGCCACCTCTCCCACAAGTCACCGAGCCCTCCCTGGCCCGTTCCAGGTTTGGTAGAACTCCTGAAGCCTAATCCCAAGTATGACTGTTAAAAGAAAAAAGCATAGCACTGTTGCCCCAGTACAATACAGAGACTGTTTGTGACATTTACTGAAACTGATGGTTTCATGGTTTCCTATGTTTTGTGTTGAAATGTAGATATATTTGCAAGCCAGGCATAAGTTCATTTTCAAACTACATCTGTTATGTCGTGTCATTGAAAGTTATTTTACTAATTGTTAATTTATCACAGTAGGTTCACTTTCAGGAATGTGACATGTTTTTGCATACCAATGTTCTATACTAAAGAAGGGGGATGTAGAATGATGTCGTCATCACGTGGTTACGCCACGTACGTAAATACCATGACAACGGTTAGGGCCGCTGGCATGTAAGCGTTTTATCTCATTGCATCGTTTTCAATAAAAACTTCCTGTTTTGAAGTGACGCCTTTGTCAGAGCTGTTCTATAAAATGAATGAATAAAAGTCCATATCCTGGGCTGATGTGTGTTTCATCAAAATCAGAGCATTTATGGGGAAGTTATAACGATTATAACAGATTTAGCCTTTATGAGGACTCAGGGAGCAGACCTTCTTGAGTTATCTGAACACAGACAGACAGATAAACGGCACCAAAACCATAACCCTCCTTGGCGGAGGTACTAAAGCAGGTCTTGCTAATCTTTGATTTAGGTGAATTTAAAAACACTGGTTAAGATTTTCTGACCTGAGTACAGCCACTATTCTCTGATATATGACTTCATCTCTCCAGCAAGGACGTAATGTTTTTGTCATCGTTTATCTCTGTCGGTGTTCAAGATAACTCTAAAAGTTATGGATGGATTTTGATGACATTTTCAGGAGTTGTCAGAAATGTGAATAGGAATATGTGGCTTTAATGGCTAACAAATATAACCACAAATTTAATCTGGACTCATTAGTTAGGCGTCAGTGGTCCTGAGTTCTGTCCAGTTCTGTCCAGAACTCAGGACCACTGATGCCCATAAGCCCCTACGCCCCGTCACGGCTGAGTCCCTGTAGGGGTTTTTTTTTTTTTTTTGTCTGCAACGCAGGTTTTTTGATTTATTTTTAATATTTTTTTGCACTGTAAACAGTTTTTTTTTCTTTTCCAAACTGAGGGTTTTTAATATATTTTTCTTTTTTTTACTGCAAACCGCAGGTTTTTTTTTTTTAAACAAATTTAGAACTTAAGAACTAAAACAATTAAAAAAAAGACAAAAACACATTTAAATTGGAACTCCCCTCCTCCTCCAGTCCATCACCTGAAACTCGCTCTCCTTCCTCCTCCCTCCTTCCTCCCCTTACTGCTCTCCTTCCTCGTTTTCTTCCTCATCTCATTCCCCATCTCCTTCCTCCTCCCTCTCTTCCTCCTGTCCTTCATCCTCCTCCTCTTCTTCCTCATCCTCCTCCCAAATTACTGGCAGGTAGAAAATGGACTCGGACAGAGTACCTAACCCGCTGTCCGGGTCCAACTCAGGCAACTCTGCCAAGTCCTCTTCCTCTGAGCTGGAGGAAGATGAGGAAGATGAGGACGTAGAAGACAAGGAGTCCTCCTCGTCTTCTACGTCCTCATCTTCCTCCCAAATTACAGGCAGGTGGAAACTGGACTCGGACAGAGTACCTAAACCGCTGTCCGGGTCCAACTCAACAGGTTGAGGCAACTCTGCCAAGTCCTCTTCCTCTGAGCTGCAGGACGAATAAAACAAGGAGTCCTGCTCGTTTTCACCGTCCTCCATCAGCCGCTCCAGTGCTGCCACTAACCCTGCATGTTGCTCATTTGGGTCTGGTGGTGGATTTGGGGGGCTAGAGGGAGCTGCCGGTGGAGTCTCCATGTTCGCTGCTGCAGGCTCGTGTTTCTGTTCAGAATGAGCCGTTAACGAGCGGTCACGTGTTTGTTGCTGTTCGTGATCCTGAACACCTGCATGTTCTTTAGCTTATTATTTATCTGTCACATTCAATATACTTGTCTTCAATGCATAGATTTCATATATATATCAAATTTGATTTCATTGTAATTTTTTAATTTTATTTGTGAAAGTTTAAAGTTATTTAAGCTTGTGTATTTTTTCCCCATTCACTAAAGTTGTTATATGACATTTTTGTCTCATAAGAAGTGACTGGCTGCTTTCAGCTAATTTACAAGTTTACTTTTTTTCTGACAACTCCCGAAAATGTCATCAAAATCCATCCATAACTTTTGAAGCTGTCTTGTACACAAACAAACAGACGGATATTTCGTCCGATCACGTCATCGATCATAGCTGTATTTGGTATCGTTAAACTCTGCAGAGTCTCCTCTTTGCAAAAATAATACAGTTTTTCTTTAATCTCTTATATATTTGACACAATAGGTGGTTAAAGACAGAGAGTCGACAGTCGGCGCTAACAGGCTTACCTTGTCTATAAACCGGAAGTCGTTCACTCCAACGATTTTTCGTTTCTGAGATATAACGTCAACGAGCTGAGATCAGAAGCTTCTTCATTTACTGCTGGATTCTCATGATCATTTATTGAGATTTTGTGTCAATAATTGTTATTATTAGTTAATAAAATACAGCAATAAAATGCCCAACAGTGACAACAACGACGACATGGGATGGTTAGAAAAGACAATTAAAGTGCAATCAAATAAATAATCGTGTTCACAGAATCATCAGCGAACTTTACAATGTGACGCTTCTCATGTAAGCTCGACGCATACCTGAGAGCCGCTGGAGGAGAAGATGACGTCACACAGGACGCCACTGAATCAGAATCAGAATAAGCTTTATTGGCCAAGTTTGTGCACACAAACAAGGAATTTGACTCCGGTTTTTTATAAGCTCTCTTTGTACAGTATGAAAAAATAAAGTTATGTAAAGATTTAGATTAAAAAAAAAGATAATAGAATTAGAATTAAAAAATTACTAATTCTAACTAACTAACTAATTACTAAAACAATATATACAAGCCAACATATAAATAAGTAAATAAATATGTATATTATACAATTCTGAATGAATAGTGCAATCAAATGCTGTGCAGAATTGAAGTGGTGCAAATATGCATATGAGGTGTTGTTGTGCAGCGGTTCTTCTGACTCTCTGTGACTGTTAAGAGTTCATCAAAACGACAGCCTGGGGAAAGAAACTGTCTCTGTGTCGGCTGGTTTTAGCGAACAGTGCTCTGTAATGCCTACCGGAGGGGAGGAGCTTGAACAGTCCGTGTCCGGGATGTGAGGGGTCTGCAGAGATGTTAGCTGCCCGTTTCCTGACCCTGGACCGGTACAAGTCCTGGATGGAGGGAAGGTCAGCACCGATGGTCCTCTCTGCAGACCTGATGGTCCGTTGCAGTCTGGCCCGGTCCCTTTTAGTGGCTGATCCAAACCAGACCTGATGGTCCGTTGCAGTCTGGCCCGGTCCCTCTTAGTGGCTGATCCAAACCAGACCTGATGGTCCGTTGCAGTCTGGCCCGGTCCCTCTTAGTGGCTGATCCAAACCAGACAGTGATAAAGGAGCAGAGGACAGACTGGATGATGGCAGTGTAGAAGATGATCAGCAGCTCCTGTGGCAGGTTAAACTTCCTGAGCTGTCGCAGGAAGTACAACCTCTGCTGGGCCTTCTTCTGGACAGTGTCTATGTGGGAAGTCCACTTCAGGTCCCGAGACAGAGTGGATCCCAGAAACCTGAAGTTATCCACAGTAGACACTGTGTTGTTGAGGATGGTGAGGGGGGGGAGTGTCGGGGGGCTTCTCCTAAAGTCCACTGTCATCTCCACAGTCTTGAGCGGGTTAAGCTCCAGGTGGTTCTGACTGCACCAGTGGACCAGCTGTTCCACCTCCCGTCTGTAAGCAGACTCGTCACCGTCCCGGATCAGACCAATGACAGTGGTGTTGTCCGCAAACTTCAGGAGTTTCACAGAAGGGTCCCCTGAGGTGCAGTCATTTGTGTAGAGGGAGAAGAGCAGCGGGGAGAGGACGCACCCCTGGGGGGCGCCAGTGCTGATGGTCCGGATGCTCGACGTGATGCCCCCCAGCCTCACCTGCTGCTGCCTGTCAGTCAGGAAGCTGGTAATCCACTGACAGGTGGAGGCAGGTACGGTGAGCTGGGCGAGCTTCCGGTGGAGGATTTCAGGGACGATGGTGTTGAAGGCCGAGCTGAAATCCACAAACAAGACCCTCGCGTACATCCCTGGGGAGTCGAGGTGGTGCAGGATGTAGTGCAGTCCCCATGTTGACTGCATCGTCCGCCGACCTGTTTGCCCTGTAGGCAAAACTGCAGGGGGTCCAGCAGGGGTCCTGTGATGTCCTTCAGGTGGCTCAACACCAGTCTCTCAAAGGATTTCATGACCACACATGTCAGAGCGACAGGTCGTTCAGGTCGTCTGCCAGTCTGGGCTTTTCCATCGGGTGGGGGGAAGGTCTCCTGTAGTTGGTGATGTGTTGCAGGTTCTCCAAACTGACGCAGGGTCGTTGGCTGAGAGGCTTTTTTGAAGCTTCTAACTGTAGCCCCTCTTAGCTACCTTGATCTCCTTTGTCAGCTTGTTTCTGGCCTGCTTAAACAGGGCCCGGTCCCCACCTCTGTAGGCCCCCTCCTTGTCCTGGCGCAGCTTCCTGAGATTGGGAGCGAACCAAGGTTTGCTGTTGTTGTATGTGACCCTGACCCGTTGTTATCTGGCACTTCAAAAATCCAACAGCCACTAAATCAGACCTTTGTCACAATCCAGAATTTATTCCTGATCACAGCCAAAAAGAAATCATTTCTGACAACTCCTGAAAATGGCATCAAAATCCATCCAGAACAAAAATCTTAACAAAATCGTCTCGTTGAAATATCCAGAGCTCCCGTTCATTACATTCTCTGTTTAAATCTCAAAGCCCCGCTGGGATTGGTCACCCAGCGGGCATCTGATGTCAGTTCAACATCAATATGACATCAAACACTGATATCAAATTGTCATCATAATTTGGTCAAAAACGTAAATCAACATGACATCAGTCCTTTGACATCAATTTGATATATGTCATATTGATGTCAAAGGATTGATATCAATTTGATGTATATGTCAAATAATGATTGTATTGATGTTATTTTGACATTACTTTAATATCAAACTTATTTGAAATTTCTCCCAAATAATTATATTGATGTTAGTTTGACATTGTTTCAGTGTCAAACTTTTGCAAAAAAAAAAAAAAGCAAAAGCACAGATAAAAAAAAGCACCGCCTTGTATTGCAAACAGAATTGGCTTTATTTACGTAAATGAACGTTCTGTCTCACGGGATCGTCATCAGGATTAAAAGCTGGTGAAGGTCCTGCAAGACGGAAACGACATAATGAAGCCATTTCTGTTTAACATACAAGACAGTGTACGAGATCTTTGCATTTCTGCAGTGTTTCATGCACATGACCTTTAAAATAGCAATTCTATAAAGTGTCTTCAGTACTGTAATTATAATATGTTTGGCATCATCTACGCTGAGTTCTTGTGTTCTATAATTGCTATTGCTCCAATACTTCCGCCATGGCCTACTCTCTCAATGATCAAACATACAAGTATACACAGAAAATTGGAAAGTGTATTTTACACTTTAAGAGTAAAGTTTATACTGAACTCAGTGATCATTTGGGTCCAAATTCCCAGTGTTGGAAACACACCGGACATTGGAGTTAAATAAATAACACCAGAATAGTGTATAATTCTTACACTATTAGAGTATAAATGAACTCTTTTACAGATATCATTTCCAGATTGACAGAGAATAAAAAGTAAACTCTGACAAAGTGTCTAATATATACCATATGGAGTTCAATGTACCGTGGAAAGGAGAGTTTGTTCATCACCAAAACAGAGTGAATTCTAGCTTTAAAGAGTTGATTTTTAATACGTGTATACTTTTTCATTTATGCACTTTTAGGATACAATTTAAAATTAAATCTTACTTTAAAGATAATCTTACACACTAACAGCCAAACAAGAACTTAAAGTCCAAGTAGACTTTATTTTAAAGCAGGTTAATATGTGTTAAAACAGCATTATATCAAAGAACTGCATGTATCCAGCAACTTGAGGAAACAAATGACATCCTCAGGGCTTAAAGTAAAAAAAAGTCCTGAGCCTGAACTTTTTTCCGCAGCAACTACTTAATTCAGTAAAGGGCAATTTGTACAAGAAAAAAAAAAAACAAATAGCAACTTCTCCATTATTTTTGTTCAAAACAACGGGAAATTAACTTGTTGAACTTTTCAACTTTTTGCCACAGTTCAGGCTTCAAACATGAGGATTTTTTTGTCAAGAATCCACAAGTGGGAAACAATTGTGAAGTGGAACAAAATTTATTGGATATTTTAAACTTTTTTAACAAATAATAAACTGTAAAGTGGGGCGTGTAATATTATTCATTCTCCTTGTGTTAATCCTCTGTAGCGCCACCTTCTGCTGCAGTTCCAGCTCCAGTCTCTTGGGGTTTGTCTCTATCAGTTTAACTCATCCAGAGACTAAATTCTGGTCCATTCTTCCTGTAAAACAGCTGGAGCTCAGTGAGGTTGGATGGAGAGCGTTTGTGAACAGCAGTCTTCAGCTCTTTCCACAGATTCTGGACTGGATTCAGGTCTGGACTTTGACTTGGCCGTTCTAACACCTGGATACGTTTATTTGTGAACCGTTCCATTGTAGATTTGTCTTCATGTTTTGGATCATTGTCCTGTTGGAAGATAAATCTCCGTCCCAGTCTCAGGTCTTCTGCAGACTCCAACAGGTTTTCTCCCAGAATGCTCCTGTATTTGGCTCCATCCATCTTCCATCAGTTTTAACCATCTTCCCTGTCCCTGCTGAAGAAAAGCAGGCCCAGACCAGGATTTAAGACCACTCAGAGATAACGTGTTTCTGTGCGTGTTTTTTTTTTTTTCCCTATAGTCAAAAGCCAGAGATCCGGCACGGCGCCGGAATACTTTGACCCCTGCATCCTCCATATAAAACTTTTAACCATTGCCAGAATTGCATAAACATTTAGCACTGGACTGCACCTCAGTCATTATCTATTATTAACAAAGACCTCCCCAGTTAGCAAAATGTTAGCACATAGTGTGCTTTGAAAAGTTCATCAAAGGCTGAAATTGAAGACTTAGCCAGAAGGGAAATGGCCTCTCAGCACTGGTCACCCTCCAGTCACAGACCTTGCTTCCTATCTGCTGGATGAATCCCTACTGCTGACTTCACGCTGCATGTTTTTTTAATTTCCAAGCAACATAGCCTTCATTACTTTTGGAATCATAGAAGTGCTTCTACAGTGAATAACATTGTTTGCCAGAAATAAAAATTGAATCATTATATCATCACAATACCTCTTTAAAACTTTTTACTCAACAGATATACTTACACATCCTTCTTCAGAGAATGGATCCTGAACACCTGCATGTTCTTAGCTTATTATTTATCTGTCACATTAAATATACTTGTCTTCAATGCATAGATTTCATATATATATGAAATTTGATTTCATTGTCATTTTTAAATTTTATTTGTGAAAGTTTAAAGTTATTTAAACATTAAACAGATATTTTTGTCTCATAAGAAGTGACTGGGTGCTTTCAGCTAATTTACAAGTTTACTTTTTTTTCTGACAACTCCCTAAAATGTCATCAAAATCCATCCATAACTTTTGAAGCTATCTTGTACACAAACAAACAGACGGATATTTCATCCGATCACGTCAACGATCATAGCTGTATTTGGTATCGTTAAACTCTGCAGAGTCTCCTCTTTGCAAAAATAATACAGTTTTTCTTTAATCTCTTATATATTTGATCCTACGTTCTTCTTTTGCTAAACTTTTTTCCTAATCAAAATCACGATAAGGTAAGTGTTTTTCTCCCATCTCTGCTCTCCTAATGATTTCATAAACCACTGTAAGATTTTTTAAAATTGTTTTTACTTAAAAAAAGTCCCGTTTACTCAGCGTCTCCACTGCGCGTCTGTTAGGAAACACATGAGCGTCTAATCACAGTTTATTAAGGTAAAAAAATGAGCGCAACACGGCTTCTCCACTGCCGTCACGCCAGCACTCTCTTCTCAAACGACTGTCACGCCAGCCCTCTTTGAAATTTTTGTGCTGTTTTTCTGTTGAAATTACGGTAATCGCTATGAATAGCGTAAAACTCCACTATACACAGATTCATTCCAACTTCAGACCAATAGTAGTGTGTATATAGCTTATGTAAAAAATGAAAATATTAAAAAAATATAATTGTTAAAATTTAATTTTTTTTTTAATATTTTTTGAGAGCTATATATACATTTTATATTATTTTTTGCCATTTTTTTTACAAGTACTTCTCCAAGCCCTGTTGAAATTATTACTTGTCCAACCTTCTGCTGCTGTAACGACTGAATTTCCCAGGTGAAGTAAAGGTAAAGTAAAGTATTATTCTATTCTATCCCATCTGGGAATGTCACTCAACAAGTTTCAGCCCAATCTGATGTGGTATTTCAAAATAAATTGACATTAAAATCATGTATAAATGCAGTATACTACCACTACTTTGAAAGACTTGTAGCCTCTAGTGGTCAGTAGAGGAATCACAGCCTCTAGTGGTCAGTAGAGGAACCGCAGCCTCTAGTGGTCGGTAGAGGAACTTCAGCCTCTGGTGGTCGGTAGAGGAACTGCACCCTCTAGTGGTCGGTAGAGGAACTGCAGCCTCTAGTGGTCGGTAGAGGAACTGCAGCCTCTAGTGGTCGGCAGAGGAACTTCAGCCTCTAGTGGCCGGTAGAGGAACTGCAGCCTCTAGTGGTCAGTAGAGGAACTGCAGCCTTTAGTGGTCAGTAGAGGAACTGCAGCCTCTAGTGGTCAGCAGAGGTACTTCAGCCTCTAGTGGTCAGGAGAGGAACTGCAGTCTCTAATGGTCAGTAGAGGAACTGCAGCCTCTAGTGGTCAGTAGAGGAACTGCAGCCTCTAGTGGTCAGCAGAGGAACTGCAGCCTCTAGTGGTCAGCAGAGGAACTGCAGTCTCTAGTGGTCAGGAGAGGAACTGCAGTATCTAGTGGTCAGCAGAGAAACGGCAGCCTCTAGTGTTCAGCAGAGGAACTGCAGCCTCTAGTGGTCAGCAGAGGAACTGCAGCCTCTAGTGGTCAGTAGAGGAACTGCAGCCTCTAGTGGTCAGCAGAGGAACTGCAGCCTCTAGTGGTCAGTAGAGGAACTGCAGCAGCCTCTAGTGGTCAGTAGAGGAAACTGCAGCCTCTAGTGGTCAGTAGAGGAACTGCAGCCTCTAGTGGTCAGTAGTAGAGGAACTGCAGCCTCTAGTGGTCAGTAGAGGAACTGCAGCCTCTAGTGGTCAGTAGGCAGTCAGTCAGAGGGAACTGCAGTCCTCTAGTGGTCGTAGAGGAACTGCAAGCCTCTAGTGGTCAGTAGAGGAACTGCAGCCTCTAGTGGTCAGTAGAGGAACTGCAGCCTCTAGTGGTCCTCTAGAGGGAACTGCAGCCTCTAGTGGTCAGTAGAGGAACTGCAGCCTCTAGTGGTCAGTAGAGGAACTGCAGATCCTCTAGCAGCCTCTAGGGTCAGCAGAGGAACTGCAGCCTCTAGTGGTCAGCAGAGGAACTGCAGCCTCTAGTGGTCAGAGAGGAACTGCAGCCTATCTAGTGGTCAGCAGAGGAACTAGCCTCTAGTGGTCAGCAGAGGAACTGCAGCCTCTAGTGGTCAGCAGAGGAACTGCAGCCTCTAGTGGTCAGTAGAGGAACTGCAGCCTCTAGTGGTCAGCAGAGGAACTGCAGCCTCTAGTCAGTAGGAACTGCTCTAGGTCAGAGAGGAACTGCAGCCTCTAGTGGTCAGTAGAGGAACTGCCTCTAATGGTCAGTAGAGGAACTGCAGCCTAGTGGTCGTAGAGGAACTGCAGCCTCTAGTGGTCAGTAGAGGAACTGCAGCCTCTAGTGGTCAGTAGAGGAACTGCAGCCTCTAGTGGTCAGTCTCTAGTGGTCAGTAGAGGAACTGCAGCCTCTAGTGGTCAGTAGAGGAACTGCAGTCCTCTAGTGGTCAGTAGAGGAACTGCAGCCTCTAGTGGTCAGTAGAGGAACTGCAGCCTAGTGGTCAGTAGTGGTCAGTAGAGGAACTGCAGCCTCTAATGGTCAGCCGAGGAACTGCAGCCTCTAGTGGTCAGTAGAGGAACTTCAGCCTCTAGTGATCAGTAGAGGAACTGCAGTCTCTACTGCAGCCTCTAATGGTCAGCAGAGGAACTGCAGCCTCTAGTGGTCAGTAGAGGAACTTCAGCCTCTAGTGGTCGGTAGAGGAACTGCAGCCTCTAGTGGTCAGAAGAGGAACAGCAGTCTCTAGTGGTTAGTAGAGGAACTGCAGCCTCTAGTGATCAGCAGAGGAACTGCAGCCTCTAGTGGTCAGTAGAGGAACTGCAGCCTCTAGTGGTCAATAGAGGAACTGCAGCCTCTAGTGGTCAGTAGAGGAACTTCATCCTCTAGTGGTCAGTAGAGGAACTGAAGCCTCTAGTGGTCAGTAGAGGAACTGCAGCCTCTAGTGGTCAGTAGAGGAACTGCAGCCTCTAATGGTCAGCCGTGGAACTGCAGCCTCTAGTGGTCAGTAGAGGAACTTCAGCCTCTAGTGATCAGTAGAGGAACTGCAGTCTCTACTGCAGCCTCTAATGGTCAGCAGAGGAACTGCAGCCTCTAGTGGTCAGTAGAGGAACTTCAGCCTCTAGTGGTCGGTAGAGGAACTGCAGCCTCTAGTGGTCAGTAGAGGAACAGCAGTCTCTAGTGGTTAGTAGAGGAACTGCAGCCTCTAGTGATCAGCAGAGGAACTGCAGCCTCTAGTGGTCAGTAGAGGAACTGCAGCCTCTAGGGGTCAGTCTCTAGTGGTCGGTAGAGGAACTGCAGCCTCTAGTGGTCGGTAGAGGAACTGCAGCCTCTTGTGGTCGGTAGAGGAACTGCAGCCTCTAGTGGTCGGTAGAGGAACTGCAGCCTCTAGTGGTCAGCAGAGGAACTTCAGCCTCTAGTGGTCGGTAGAGGAACTGCAGCCTCTAGTGGTCGGTAGAGGAACTGCAGCCTTTAGTGGTCGGTAGAGGAACTGCTCAGCTTTAGTGGTCAGAGAGGAACTGCAGCCTCTAGTGGTCAGAGAGAGGGTCAGCAGAACTGCAGCCTCTAGTGGTCAGTAGAGGAACTGCAGCCTCTAGTGGTCAGTAGAGGAACTGGTCAGAGTCAGAGAACTGCAGCCTCTAGTGGTCAGCAGAGGAACTGCAGCCTCTAGTGGTCAGTAGAGGAACTTCAGCCTCTAGTGGTCAGTAGAGGAACTGCAGCCTCTAGTGGTCAGTAGAGGAACTGCAGCCTCTAATGGTCAGCAGAGGAACTGCAGCCTCTAGTGGTCAGTAGAGGAACTGCAGCCTCTAGTGGTCAGTAGAGGAACTTCAGCCTCTAATGGTCAGATGAGGAACTGCAGCCTCTAGTGGTCAGTGAGACTGCAGCCTCTAGTGGTCAGTAGAGGAACTGCAGCCTCTAGTGGTCAGTAGAACTGCAGCCTCTAGTGGTCAGCAGAGGAACTGCAGCCTCTAGTGGTCAGTAGAGGAACTGCAGCCTCTAGTGGTCAGCAGAGGAACTGCAGCCTCTAGTGGTCAGTAGAGGAACTGCAGCCTCTAGTGGTCAGTAGAGGAACTGCAGCCTCTAGTGGTCAGTAGAGGAACTGCAGCCTCTAGTGGTCAGTAGAGGAACTGCAGCCTCTAGTGGTCAGTAGAGGAACTGCAGCCTCTAGTGGTCTAGTCAGTAGAGGAACTGCAGCCTCTAGTGGTCAGTAGAGGAACTGCAGCCTCTAGTGGTCAGTAGAGGAACTGCAGCCTCTAGTGGTCAGTAGAGGAACTGCAGCCTCTAGTGGTCAGTAGAGGAACTTCAGCCTCTAGTGGTCAGTAGAGGAACTGCAGCCTCTAGTGGTCAGTAGAGGAACTGCAGTCTCTAGTGGTCAGTAGAGGAACTTTTGGAAAGGTGTACAATGGTAGTCAATTTGCATTGGCACCACAATCGGTGACCTCAGGAGGTCTACGGACGTCTCCGGCCCGAGCGGACGTCACGGCGTCGAAGCGCGCGTCCGGGCGATGGGAAACGACCCCCCGAGCGTGCTCCTGCGTGCCCGGGAGACCCCCGTCTCGGCCCCTGAAATCGGCCTCCGAGGCAATGGAAATTGACTGCCACTGTACAGCTAAACCGGGACCCATTGAAATGCATTGAAAGTAGTTTTCCAGAGGTCTTTTCCCCCACGAGCGTGTCAGGCGGACGGGCTCTTCACGGCTGCCGAGAGCGGCTTCCCACGATGGGAATCGATGCCCTCCGCTTGTCCGGGGACCCCGTTTTGACCCCCGAATTTGCCCCTGAAAATCACTCTGTAGGCAATGCATTTTAATAAGCCATTGTACGGCTAAAGTGCGATGGATTGGGGTCTGGCTTTCGGGGAAGACGAGGGTCTGGCGGGCGGCAGAGGGCCCAAATTTAGTGCACGTGCACGTGAGCTCGCCCTGAACAACCGTCCCAAGTTTCGACCCAATCGGCCTTTTGCAAATTTTTCGCCTCCGATCCAGTCCTCCAATACATCCTTAGGTCTTTGGCCGCCCAGACCCTTTCTGCCAATTTTTGCAGCTCTGAGGGACCGCCGACTGTCGTCGGGGTCGCGGGCCCCCCGCTCGGGGGCCTCCACGGAGCCCGAAAGTGGTGGTCCCGAGGCTCTGGACGCCTCGGCCCCCCCACGGGAAGCAGTAAACGTACTTATTAAAACGCATGGTGTGAAAAGGTTAGGGGAAAACTCATGTTAATTGACAAGTTCGTGGATACCTCATATCTCTGTCAAGAAAAGGCCAAAAGAGATGATTTTTGCACAGATCCCACATCTCTCGGTAATGAGCCAGAATCCAGAGTTTCGGGCTCAACGGACCCCCTGGCTACTTACACGGAGGGGCCCTCAGGGGCCACGCAGAGGGCCGGGACCCACGTCTTTCCGTTCGTCGGAGAGCGAGTCTGAGACCGATCCGGACCATTTGCCAAAATTTCAAAATTTGACCCCCCCACGACCCCCCCGGGCTCAAATTTGAACTGCAACACCTCACAGGGACCCTCTATAAACCAGCAAAGCCCTGAGGCCGTCAGACTACTTTTGGGACCCAGGTTCACCTATCACCTAATGATAATGCTGTATGCTGTGCTGAGACCCTCCAGTGTGTGTTTCTGAGGTCCAAAAGTCAATTTCTCACCTTTCAAATTTAAATCTTTTTTTCACCTTTTGGACCCTGTCACTGTCAAAGTGGCTCACAGGGCTGTCTGACCCTCCATTTTGACACAATTCTGAAGATTTGGGGTTTTGGACCCAAAAAACAGCAAAGTGTCACTTCCTGGCGTACAATGGCAGTCAATTCTATGGTGTCCACGGACTGTCACTGACCCGTTCGCTTAACTGATAAGTCCGTGGTACAGTATGTTTCCTGGGACTTATCAGTTAAGCGAAGGGGTCAGTGACAGTCCGTGGACAGTAACAAAACTGCACTCTACAGGGGCTGGGGGGGCTCATATTCAGACTGCAGCATCCCATGGTCACCCTCTATTACCCTCCAAAGCCCCGAGGCCGTCAGACGGACCCCCTGGATACTTACACGGAGGGGCCCTCAGGGGCCACGCAGAGGGCCGGGACCCACGTCTTTCCGACCGTCTCCTCCCACAGGTCATGCAGTTTAAGTTTGGTTTCGGAGAAGTTAGAGGAACCCCCCCAGGCAAGCGATGAGGTTCAGGGTGTATGGTGGCAGTTGATTTGAAAAGAGCCCATTCTAACTGATAAGCCATTGTACAGCAAAAACGTGACGTTTCCCTTACCGGGCTCCCGCGGAGGGGCCGGGGGTCCGGGGGCCCGGGACGACATCTGACACGTTCTGCCGGACCCCCTGAACGACAGCGGGGGGTTCGCGAGCCGATCGGGGAAGGTTTGGTCCGGGGAGGGGGATCCGCACTCGTCACTGACCCCGAAGGAGTGCGTTTTCCGGGTCCAGGGACCAGTACGGACCCTCTGAAATTTTTGGTAAAAATCACCCACCCCGACCCCCCCCGGACCCTCCCCAGACCTCCTGGGGGGTCGGAGAGCGAGTCTGAGACCGATACGGACCAATTGCCAAAATTTCAAAATTTGACCCCCGCCTCGCCCTCCCCGACCCCCCCGGGACCCCCGTGGTCTCAGAAACCGAGTTTAAGGGTTCTCGGCCCCCCAGGGAAAAAATGACCCTCTGTACACTGGCAGTTAATTTGAATGGGGCTCGCTCACACCTAACTGATAAGCCATTGTACGTAAAAAATGTGACGTTTCCCTTACCGGGCTCCCGCTGGGGGTCCGTGGGTCCGGGGGTCATGGGACGACATCCGAAATGCTATGCCGGACCCCCAAATGACACCGGGGGGTTCGGGAGCCGATCGGGGAAGGTTTAGTCCGGACCCCCCCGGGGGTCCGGGGGGAGGGGTCCGTCTTCGTCAACGACCCCGAAGGAGCGCATTTCCCGGGTCCGGGGACCCGTACGGACCCTCTGAAATTTTTGGTAAAAATCGCCCCCCCCAGACCCCCCCAGACCCCCCCCCCCCCCCCCCCCCCCGACCCCGGGGGGGTCTTAGAGCCAGTCTGAGACCGATGCAGACCAGTTGCCAAAATTTCAAAATTTGACCCCCTTGAACCCCCCCCCCCCCCCCCCCCCTCCAGGGTCTCAGAAACCAAGTTTGGGGGTCCTTGCCCCCCCCCCCCCCCAGGAAAAAAAGACCCCAGACCACCCGGCTCCATAGAAAGTGACTGCCAGTGTACGGCCGAAACGCGACGCCAATGCAACTGATAAGTTGAGGTACGGAACCGAACCCCGTGGACAGCCGGACACTCCATTGCCTGTGTTCTGGCGCCCCCGAATGGATTCGGTCCATCAACACGGTCCAGAGTCCTCCGACTCATTTTTCGAACAGCCATTGTACATTGAAATTAGACGACGAGTCCATTGAGAGGCAGTGCTGGACATTGTCTTATCAATCGCTTTGAATTTGGTGTCCACCAAGAGGCATTTACCCTTTCCCCCGTCCGGGTTATATTGAGTCGCCTGACTTCCTGCCTATAGCCCTCTCCGGCCTTCCATAGCTGATCTCTCACCTGAGCATGGTGGGCCTCCCCTTTAGCATCGGTAAAGATTATCAGGGCATCACTGCTGACCCCCCCGATCCTCCCTATGTAGCTATAGGCCCGGGCTCCATTCCTCAGGGTCACTCTCTTCGCCTCCGGGGGCACCATTTCAAGGTCCGGGGCGATCCCTTCTATAGGGGAAAAGGAGGGCCAAGTTGGGGGAACACGCCTATGTTTCAACCCTGGGGATTCCTCTGCCGTCTTTTCTTGTCGTCCTTTTGGTGGCGGGGATTCGGATGAGTGCCTCTCCGTTTTTACGGTCCGCTTCCTTGGTGGGGGCGACCCCACTGAGGGCTCATCACCACCCCAGTTCTTCTTTTCTTTATCTTCTCCGCTGGGTCCATCCCCGAGCTGCATCTGGCGAAAATCCAGGTCCATCTCTTCTACACAAACTCCGTATCAATGGTGTGGGCGTGGTCTGTGCTGTTCATCCAATTCTTCCTCCCTACTGAGGCTTGGGTCAGATGGTTTCTTTTCCTTCGTCTGACTCTGGGCCATTTCTGGCCGATCCTGGGTCCTTTCTTGTGGGTCTTCAGCCCCTCCTATATCCACCATCCCGACTTCCCTCAGCCGGTTAGGTGGGGGCTCAGAGCCGTAGCTCTGTACCTCAGACACCTCGTCTAGGTTGCTACCTAAGAACTCGCTCTGCCCTAAGCCCTGAGTTAACCTATCTCGGTCCTCCTGGGCTTGTCTCTTCTGCTCCTTTTGCTTTCCCAGACGGCAAGGCCGTCCCATGGGGCTTGGTTTCTGCAGTCCTCGGTCCCAACCCTGGGTCATCCTCTTCTGGGCTAAGGTTCTTCTGCCCTGCCGCCATTTTTCTCATTCTTCTCATTCTTCTCTGGCTTTGTCTGATCGAGTCGTCTGTTCCTCAAAGCCTCCCTAGGTACCAAATTCGGGGTCAGGGATGAGGTTCAGACTGGTTGGCTATTCCACGCAGTCTTGGGATTTCCTCTAGAAATTCTCCGTCGACCTTCGCTCCTCTTCAATCCCGCTTGCTCCCTGCAATTACTGCGGGTTCGGCCCCCCCTTTTTGTCCTCACGGGGGAGTCGATCTTCTGTGCCTGCTGCACACTTTTTATCCGGGGGGTCCAGATTGGTTGGACCTGAAACTCACTTTTTCAAGTCCCTGTTCGGGCGCCAAATGTAAGATCCCCCAGTTTTGGTTCAGTCTCTGACTAGCAGAGTCTGTCACCGGGACCAGCTCTCCATCCTACGGGTAAGAAGTTGCGGTCTAGGAGAGGTTCCTCACTAGATTTCCTCAACTTATTTAAGCTGGTGTCGAGGAGATACGCCTAGCTCTCACTGCCTACTTCCAAACGTTGGTCCCGCTCACTCCAATACTGTCCTCAGAGGAATAGCCGGGTGGCTCGAAGTCCAGCTATCGGTCACGTCTGTTAACGGCAGCTCTCCTCTTAAGATCTGTGCACTTGTCACCGGCTAGGATAAATTTAGTGGCTTGGACAGCAAGCCCCAGGGACAATTTGACAATATTGTGACTAGAATAACCCATAAGAACCTGTGTGTTAGTGCAGAGGCATAAACAAGTCTTCAAAATTCTGAATACAGATGTAATGTCCACAACGACGTCTTATGATAGTTTATATATTTATTAAAGCAGATTAGCAAGGTTAAGCAACAGCATTGATTGGTTAAACAATTCTAATTCTAAAAGGCAAATTAAAGCTGTGGCTTACTGATCAGTTCATCTGGTTGGTCAAGGACAGGCTGAGAGACACATGTGGCCACCATGCGTTTTTCAAGGCCGCTGGGCAGGGAGGGAGAGAGAGCTCAAACGATCAGGCCTGCAGGTATGCTGATTCGGCCCCTCCTCCTTGCTAGCGGTGAGCTAGGCTAAGCAAAAAGGCTCCAATTATTCCTTCAAGAATTGGGAAAAATTCGTCGATCTGTTTCCAAGCGTCTTTCTGTCTTCTTTTCTTGAAGTAATTCCTTCCAGTTAATCCAGATGGGGGTTGCTCGTCCAGGTCCCAGCTAGTCCTTCTTCTTCGGAAGTCGCTCCAGGAATCCACACAGAGTCCCTCTGCCTTCTCTTTTTATGCGCTCTCTCTCTCTCTCTCTCTCTCTCCTTCTCTCGTCCAGCCTGCCCCCAGCCCCGAACTGTTGATTGGTTCTCTCACCTTTGCATATGCATACATAATTTCCCTCAAACTCACATGACACTTCTGATTGGTTATTCACATATACAGAGGCGTGCATAATTTTACATAATCCTCCTTACCATCATGCATAATTCACAGGCCATGTCCCACAATGACTTCATATGTTTACAGATTGGCAGGGGCGTTCACCTTAATCATCATGACATCATGCCAGCACCACCAGACTCACAAGGTCACTTTGTTTACTTGGCCATATAGCTCGTTAAGCTAAAGCTTATCAGCTAACGCTAATCCTTATTCAATGATTTATACCTCACATCTGTCTTATAATGTCCTTAATTGAGCCATTGCTGGATTGATTCAGCCTTAACCACAGAATGTGCGCCTCATTTCATTTTTTTCTGCACAAAGTCCATAGTCACGGCGTCAATGCTGAGGTCAGCGTGCCCCCCGCTACTGTCCGCACCTGGGTGACTGTTTTTCGCCATTGTTGTGTCTTGGTGGCCCGGAGCTGGCAGAATTATTTTGAAACTCGGCTTTGTTGACATTCCAGTGAGGAACACGCTCTGCTCTGTCTCTGTCCGTTTTGACCCAACAAAAAAGTTTTTCTTTTAACATACACTAACTAACACAGATCTATTACAAAATTACGAATACATCTTGTTTCTGATCATTGACTAGAATCACACACCCATTTCATACATTTCATTGATTAGGAATTGATTACAAATCACGTAAATCACCTCTTCTCTGTTACTTCACTTGTTTTGACTAGTACTGGCTTGTGTTTACATTACATCACCCGCTGCTGCATGATCTCTTCTCCTGTTTTGATAAACATAGCCGTTGTTTTTATTCCACTGGGCACACAGTTAATTACGACACAGAGCGAACATGGATCTATCCCCCATCATTTCTGATCATTAATTATTGAATCACACATGTCATTGCTTATAGATTGATTCCAAATCACATTAATTACCACTTTTTCTGTTACTCCACTCTGGCCTATGTACCTCATGTCACATCAGTCTCTCCTTTAACACTTCAACACACAGAGTTAATAGTGATTATTGATTAGAAGCTGAGCTGATTCCAACGATCTCTCAGGGTCACTTGACACAGTGCAGGAGGCTCCAGCCCCAAAATCAGTGACAGAGCTCAAAGCTTATTTGGGTTTGCTGAACTTTTACAATAAGTTCCTGCCAAACTTATCCTCTCTGTTGGCCCCACTACACAAACTGCTAAGGAAAGATGAACTGTGGTGCTGGGGACCGGAACAAGAGAAAGTGTTTCAACAGTCAAAAGAATTGTTGCAATCTAGCAGTGTGTTAGTACACTATGATGAAAAGAAAGAACTGATACTGTCCTGTGATGCATCTCCCTACGGAGTAGGAGCTGTGTTAGCTCATCGTATGCCAGATGGTCAAGAGAAACCTATTGGTTTTGCATCCCGCACGCTTACTGTATCTGAAAAAAACTACTCTCAACTGGACAAAGAAGGGTTAGCCGTTATTTTTGGTGTACAGTATTTTCACAAGTATGTGTATGGAAGGAAGTTTATGATAATCACAGATCATAAGCCATTGATAAGTTTGTTTCATGAGATGAAGGCTGTGCCTCAGATGGCCTCACAGAGAATAATGAGATGGGCTGTGCTATTACGAGCATATGAGTATGTTATCAAGTACAGAGAGGGTAAGAACAATGGTAATGCTGATGGTCTGAGTCATCTTCCCCTGCCAGAGACACCCCCTAATTCATTATCATCAGAAGAACATGTGTTTATGTTGGATCAGGAGCAAGGCCCCTTGATGACATCAGAACAGCTACAAAAGTGGACCACCAAAGACCCCATACTCTCCAGAGTACGTGAGTATATTCTGAGAGACTGGCCCAGTAACCAAGACAGTGACTTTATTTATTTTTTATTTATTTGCCTTTATTTAACCAGGTCGGTCCCATTGAGACACAATGGCCTCTTTTTCAAGGGAAGCCTGGCCAAGACAGCAGCAGAAAAGTTACATACATGACACAGAAATTGCACAACATTCAGATAAAATACAATACAAGATAAAAGCAACAGGACTAAAAAGTTCGGATTCACATAAAACAAGAACAAGTCCGATATGAAGCTGCTCCAATTCTCTCACACGAGTTTTCAAGATCCCAGGTTGATCAGCTCCTTTAACTTAAGAGTTTTCTGCAGTGCATTCCAAGCAGCAGGTGCAGCATACTTAAAGCAGTGCTTACCAAGTTCGGTATTAACTTTGGGCACATTTAATAAATAAAACTCATTGGAACGTAGGCGGTAATTGCTTTGAGATTTGGAGAGATAGTTACATAAATATAGTGGGAGCAGACCCAAATGACTTTAATAAATAAAAATATGCCAATGTTAAGGCGGCGTGCTGCCAGAGATGGCCACTCAACTCGGGCATATAAAGTGCAGTGGTGAGTGAGGGCTTTACATCCAGTGACAAACCTTAAGGCACCATGATACACGGTGTCCAGAGAGCGCAGACAATTTACAGGGGCGTACATATACAAGAGGTTGCCATAATCAAGTACAGGGAGAAAAGTGGCAGCAACCAACCTTTTCCTGGTAGAAAAAGAAAAACAAGATCTGTGACGGAAAAAGAATCCCAGTTTCAGTCTTAATTTTTTTACCAGGTTTTTACATGTGGTTTAAAAGAAAGCCGATCATCGATTAAAATGCCGAGATACTTGTAACAGGTCAGAAGTTCAATCTCACGACCTTGTAATGACAAATGCTGGGAGGAGGCCAAGGTACTTCCCTGCCATTAGAAAATATCATCAATTAGTTTTGACAAGCATTTAAGACAAGTCTTAGCTCAATGAGCTGACTTTCCACAAGGTTAAAAGCAATCTGTAAGTTGCCAAGGGCCTCTACAAGAGTGGAACCACAACAATAGATAACTGTGTCATCAGCATAAAAATGAAATTTGGCATTTGGAATGTTTCTGCCCAATGTATTTA